>JAUTWP010172442.1:0-10092 GCA_033042655.1 Cyathermia naticoides | reverse complement strand
GGTTGATAACAAATAACAATACTCTTATATGCCCTGACTGTTGGTTGATAACAAATAACAACGGTTGATAACAAATAACAACACCTAAACAAAATCTCTTCTATTGCTAATGAACTTTTTACATTATTTCAAATATGTTGCTATCTAAAGTGAAGTAGAAATATCTGTAACTGATAAAATTGTAACTAATTAAAATATTTCATAGGTAAAAAGTCAAAGTTCAATAATTATAATGAATCAGAATGTTATGTAAAAATTAAAATTAAGCAACTTATTCGCATCCTGTGTAGGGTGTCTGGCACTGCCAAACACTGTGCCCAGGAGGGGCATGCTTGAACACTTGTAAGTGATGTGAGCCATAAATAATTTTTACAGTCCAGTCCAGTCTAGTCCAAGGAAATTAAAAGTTTGACTAATTGGTGTTATTTCTTTTCATTCAGTATTATATTGTATGTACAAAACATTTATTTCAGTTTAAAGCCATAATTTGTTCTGTTTGTTTCAACAATTTCACTTATTTGTATTTTTCAGATATTTACAGGAAATGCCAACACCTACTTGGCAGAACTACGTCATGTGCAACCACCCATCATTGCTAAACGACTTCGCTTCATTCCATACTCGAATCATCCCCGTACAATATGCATGAGAGTCGAGATATACGGATGCGAGTGGGAAGGTATGAATTGTAGTTCAGATGATTTTTTTTACGATAGTTTCACTTGGAAAACTTTAATTTGTACATTTGTTCAATGTCTGATATAATATAATTACAATTGACTCTGTTTAAACCAGAACCCCACTATACCAGAATCCCGTCAAAACCAGACAAACAATTGAGTCCCAAATGTGTCCATTTAGTACAAATAAAACCTCTGAAAATGGAAACCTCTTAAAACTGGACATTTTTTAGTCTGGGTGTCCAGTTTAGAGAGGTTTCACTATAAGAAGTGCAGATAGTTCACAGAAATGCCTATTTTAAAAAAAAGTAAAGATTCTGTTGGAAACATTTGGCCACATAAAATAAAATAATAAAAAAAAAATTAAACAATATTAATCAGTGATATGTTGAGAGCATGGTAAATAATGATGGCAAATAATGGTGGCAAATTACACATAAAACTTTGCAAGATTGCTTTATACTACAGACTGTAAGTCCCACATGGACAATGATTCTATGTTCAGATAAAACAGTATTAGATTATCACTGATAAATGAAGAAACCCAATGGTATCTTCTGTTCGTTCTGTGATTAATTTAATAAAAGTTGTGGTATATGTTGTCCTGTCAGCAGAAAAATGCATGCACAATGGCTTAAAAAGAGTAGCCTCTGTTTTGTCAGTGAGTTTCTTCAGTGACTATGTCTTTTGTAAATATCATGTTTCACATCTAATAACCACTGATTAAACAGTGCCATTAAGATTCCTGCTTTTAAAATGAGAAGGTCATACAGCAAACCATCACAATAAAAAAGTAAACTGGAGTGCATTGATTTTTATCTTGTCATTGACTATTGGACGTCTTTCTGATAAGCAACAAGGGGTCTTTCTTTATGCAATTTCCCAGACAAGACAGCACATACCACAACCTTTGTGGACCACTGGTTTGAACGGAAAATGGCCCAAATACAGATAAGTCCCATAAGAAAGTGGAAAATCCCCATTCTTGTCTTGGACAGAATCTCTGGCTATGTCAGAGTTTGTACCCACGAGAGGACTGGACTAGAATTTTTTTTTTTAACGTGCTTACATCACTAAATAAATGTTCAAGCACCCACGAGAGGCATGTTTGAACACTTATCTAGTGATGTAAGTACGCTAAACCCATTTCCATTCTATTCCAAAGTGGAACAAAATGATCGCAATGAATGTGTGATGAGTGTTGAAGAAGGTCATACTCATTGTAGCTAGTGTCGGTACAGTTACCTGGTTACACAAATTGAAAGCAGCTGTCTAATAAAGTTAGATTATTTTTGTTTGGCTGTTGACTCTTTGATTGTTACTTCTCACTGACTTGGCATTCATTTGTAGCTGTGTGAGCTGCGTATGAGCTGCGTGTGAGCGTGTATGAGCTGCAGTAGTTGTATGATATTGTTAACTAGTAACAACTCCTCTGTGTGTAACTCTACACTACACACATAAACACTAGCCTCACTCAAATTAACACCTCTGAACTGTACTGATGAAACATGTTAAAAACATCTGTCAACAAACATTCTACTCAAACGGACTGACCAGGAATCTGGTATGTGAGACCTAGAGGTATTCGCCATCTGTACATCTGTATTGCAACACATCCAATACTGCATTCATGCTAGTGTGATGCATACATAGGTACGCCTTGGTCAAATTTCTAAAACACATAACTCCCACTGGAATTTTCATAGAGTTTAGAGTTATAGGCTTAAGATTAGTACCTACGGTCAAACCTAAAGTGGCCACCTGTAATAAGCACCTTTATTTTTTTCCCAAATCAGCTAATTTAGTATAATATAACCTGTATTAAGCAGTCACCTGCCTTAAGAGGCCATTTTTTGTTACTCCCTTGGGTGGCTGCTTAAGACAGGTTTGACTGTATATGTTTAGATCACAGGTGGCATTAAAGAATAATGGTGGTTTTTGGACTACTATACCGTACTATACATATTATAGGTAGACCTAATACCACTATTATTGCCTAAGGGCACTTGTGGGTTAGATGGAAAAACCAAACTCAAAGTCCAAAATTAATATTGTTTTCAGGTATAAATCTAGGATTTTTTAATATGGAGGGCCAATAAAGTGATATTTTTTTTAAATGGTTGTTTGTAATGTGAAAACATTACTTGGCCTAAAATAGCGGCTCAGACCCTTTGAACATTCATGATTCTGTGCTAGATATGTAATCATATTGTCTGATTTTGATGATTAAAAATGCTGTAATAGCAAAATTTGTATATGAAATTCGTCATAAAATTAATCATGAAAGGGCTACCCTAAAAGTAGTTTTATTAATGTGCCTTCCTTGGTAATTTCTTATCGTACTGTGTGTTAAATTAAAATGCTTTCATTATTTATTGTCAATTTTCATTATTTTCATCCATTTCTTGCTAATTAGATTAACTTTGCACCAGTTACGTTTATGTTAAAACTTTTATATGCATCTGTTAACCGAATAATGCCAGTTTCTTTTAGCTTTATTTCACTGACATTTAAATCAAACTTATGTAATACTGAAAGCTAATTTGAAGTTCATATTGTGGTACTGACCCCGCCAGGCATAATCTTGTTCTGCTGTGCTATCAACAGTTTATGATTGCAAGTTCTGTGTCTTTCTGTTCTGTTCTATTTTCATCCTGTCTGTTTGGTGAAACAATACACAAACTAATAGCAGCCCAGTGTGATTGAGATCAAAGTGGGATATCATTCATAATGAATGCGTATATAGCCCTCGTTTTCCACATGAACAGAAGAAGTTTACATTAACACCAAACAGGTAGACTGGTACAAATGACTGAAGGTATTTACCACCAGCAGGCAGGGAACTCTTACTCAGATACCAGTCTATTTTATTAGTTGATCTATTTTTTTTCTCTCTCTTTACTTAATGCTTTTATGTGCTTCTGGGTTTTGCAGAGAATGGGAAAGAAAATTTCTTAAAATATTCTGAAGCAATTAACTTAATGCAATACCTTTTAACTGTACGTGGAGGATTTAATTGCCAATTTGTTTTTATGTTGTGCAATGCAGGCAAGGCCATAGAAAGTGTGTTAGTGGAAATGTGAGGCATGAGACTGAATTTTTGTTTGGCTAAGTATTATTAACATGAACTGAATGTTATAACCTGATTGGACAACGAGTGTCTGAATGATATTGTATTGTTTATAAAAGACTGACAATCAGCATTTCTGATAGTAACTAAGACGTAACGTGTAGAATCCAGATTCTTGAATTGAACAAATACTTTTTTAACATAATTATGTACTTCAGTAACCCAATTCAGCAAGGACTGGACTGGAATTTTTTTAATGTACTTACATCACTAAATAAGAGTTCAATCACACCCCTCCTGGGCACGATGTCCGATGTTGCCAGGACGGGAATTTCAGCAAGCTATCAGGACCATTTGTCATCTTCCCTGCCACCACACAAAGACTTGCTGGTCAAATCTTCTACCTAATAATTATTTTTAAAACAGGTAGGCCTACTATTAATGAAGTACAGGTTTGTTGTTGGACCAGTTAGCTGATTAAGTTGTTAGGTGGCAGGTTCTATGATGAATAATTCAATCAATCAGCCATAAATCAACAGATGAATATATTTTATTGATTATATCATGTTCATTAAAAATGAACAAGATTAGCAAATAAATAATGTCTATGTATCGAAAATATGATTCAATTTACTACTCAATTAATTAACAAGTGTCAAAACGTTCAATATTTTGCCTTTTAAACATAATAGAATATTGGATACTGTACAGAAAAACGTTGACAATGGGCTTTTTTAAAATTTATCACAAAACTGTTTAAACTTCCCTAGGTACTGTTTCTGACATTGTTACAAACACTGCCTAGGGCCAGAATTTAACATGTGGCAGGAAATTCATTAAAAAATTCTAATCTAAAAAAGTATGTGTGTTTAAATTGTTTTATCTCAAACTTGAACAATTTCATAATATCCTGTCATCTGACATCAGCTATCACTTGAACTGATTTTCTACACATCACAGATAGACCAGTGCGTGTTTAGTTTGTAGTAGATATGGCAGACATGGCAATCTCTTACAGCATCACAGAAAACAACTCTCCAGTGGAGGTGTGAAATCGCTTCCCTTGAGTTTTGTTTACAAGATACTGCTGCAGATTGCTAATGATATGCAGTTTCTTGAGATAATAAATGAGCTCTCTCTCCCAGCACTAGTGGCTTGTCTCAACGTTTATTTTCTATTGTAAAAAAAAACATTTAAAGATTGTTTAATGTGATGCCATTACTACCTTTTTGTCTTGCTTTATTTATTTAACAACAATTTTAGTACCCAACCATCTGCAGTTTCCGGTTGATTTGATGAAAATGTAAATAAATAAAAGTTAGTAATTTTAGAGAGATATTTGAAGAATATTTGAGGATGAAAGATTGTTTTCTTTCCACTGTTTGCCATCCAATAGTCGATGAACAGATAAAAATAAAAATAAGTGGCGTTGTTAAATAAACTAAACTTTACTTTACACTAATGTGATTAGAAGTTATTTAAAATGTACTCTCCTAAATAAACCACTTCTAATTTTTATATTGTTGTATTTATCCTTAAATATTTTATTACCTTACTCTTACCAACTAGGACGTAGCTCAGTTAGTTGAAGCGGTTGATTGTGGGATCGATCCTTCTCAGTGGCCCCATCTACAGTTTGGGCTATTTTCCATTCCATCCAGTGCTCCACAACTGGTTCAACAAAGGTTGTTCTATGTTCTGTCCTGTCTATGGGAAAGTGCATATGAAAGATCCCTTGCTGCATATCGAAAAGAGTAGCCTACGTGATAGCAGTAGGTTTCCTCTAATGAAAGGTGTAAAAAAATTACCATGTTTGACATCCAATAGCCAATGATAAGATAAAAATCACTGTGCTCTAGTGGCATCGTTAAATTAAAAAAAAAATTATTTTTTACTTACCAACTAATTGGAATTTAAATCTAACTCTGTTATTCTTGATACAGAGTTTCAAGTAGTGTGGTTACCTGAGATATCCATGGTGTAATGCCAAAATGTAGTGTGTTTTTTTGTATTTAATGTCTACATTCAGAGCCAGGCTGTTATAGCAGATGCCTCTCCCGGGTGCCATTTATGGTTAAGCCATCCACTGCACCTAGGACAGTATTTGTATGTGTGTGAAAATGTTGCTAAATGTCAGAAATGACAATACTAAATGGTATTTTAAAAGTTATCTCCCCTTAACATATTGAGTTCTGTTATTTTCTTTGGGATGTCATCTGGTTGTCTAGTGTATGTTAGGAATTACTCTAAAAGTTTATGTTGTTTTAATTTGTCGTATGTATCTTCTTTCCCCTTAATAAATTGTGTATGACCTCATGTGTTATTTTCATTTAGATATTGTTTTTAAGGTTTGTTTTCTTTGCTTGCCGGTCTACATTTCTGTACATTTAACAGCTGAGTAAATCGGTTTAAAATCAAGGAATGGTATCATCTGTAAATTTTAGACATTTTCTTCTGGCATGTGTTAGCATGTCTTGTTCTTGCACAAACATTTATATGATTATTTTCTTCCAAAAAAAACTTTAAATGAGGGGGAAACATTTTTTGGATGGAGATATTACCTCATTCATTCCAAGATGGTCGTAATTTTACACTTATTCTTATGTTTTTAGTCATCATTCTCACTCTATTTGAACAATTTATTTCATTTAGCAGAAAACTTGACAACAATTTTTAAAGGTGCTTGTTTGACTTTTTATTTAAATGTTTGGCTAGTAGAGGGTTTATTTTTTTTATACCTTTAACACATTTTTGACAATTTCTTGCACAGAATATCAATGCTTTTTCAAATCTGATAGTTTTTGTTGTGGTTTTAATTGTAACACCTCATTCACAACTGGAAAAAGATCGTTGTATCTGCTATTCTTTCTGTGTGGTGATGCATATAATAGATACCTTGCTACTAATGGAACCGTATACCAGGTTTTACCTAAAACTTTGTCAGAATTACCATATAATTCACATCTGATGAATAAACAATGTGCTTTTGTGGTGTCATTATATAAAACACTTTACTTTGTAAAAAAAAAATTCCATTCTGAAGGCTAGATGTATGTAATTTAAAATAGTTTTTAAAATTATTTATTCCAATTATTGCAGTATGATCAATGAACAGGGAAATGTCTATTTAAATACCTATACTTATTAAATTCCATTGGGAACAACCCCTGGCCATGGTCAGAGGCTGCTCCCAATGGGAGCGTGCTTGAACAGTTATCTGATGGAAGCACGTAAATAATGTTACCTGACCTGACCTAAATTAACCACCTTTTAAGTATAGAGGCTTTTATTTCATAAATTATTTTCATCATATTACCCATATGTATTCCAGCAGATGAAAATGAATGGTTATTTTCTATTTTTATAGAATTGGTTTTTAATCAAATCTCATTAACAACAACAAATCTAATAGTAATATGCTCCTTTCATTTGAAATTTTGAGTTCACAGTTAACTGAAAATTGTGGTATGTAATGTCCTGGTGATGAAAACAAAAATAAACAAGAGCAAATAACGGCACATTTATAGATTACTCAATACATCAATGCCAAAGAGAAGACATATTTTCTGTTTTCACCATAAACAAATAATTATGTGATGTATTCTTATCCCGGTGAAACAGAAAGACATCTGTTGGCGGTTTAGTACCAGCTTGCTATCATTAGCCATTTTTTATGTTGCTAAGCTTTTCAAAGAAACATCTGCTACTTGGTCCATTTAGTCCAAATTATGCTAAATTGCAGGATAATCTAAAAGATATGACCAGAATAAGCACTAATAAAGAAATTAGAATCCACCGGAAAGTTGCGTTGATCACCATTTATTACTAGCCAGCCATGAATACCCATCCAGCTGGGCAGCCATTTTTCACATCTTGACAAGATTTGTGTTGAATTAATCATCATATGTGTGCAATACAGGTTTCCTCTTCAGTCTATTTACTCAAGTAGTTTAGACTTCCAGCCATTTTACAATCAAGTCACAGCAGCCATGTTACAATCAAGTCACAGCAGCCATTTTACAATCAAGTCACAGCAGCCATGTTACAATCAAGTCATGTGTGTGTTAATAAAATCCAGAATAGGTTACACAGAAAATAAAATTTTAATATTTTCATTTTTTTTTTATATACATTAATACATATTAACTATGGTATGTGTACCGATTTTCCACGAACTCAGAATCTTGGAAGTAATTTCAGAATTGGAAAGATTAAACAGAATTTGCGTTTTTTGGATTTGTCAAACAAAAGCCTAATTTCTTTCATAAAATTATAGATTTATTGGTATTTATTTGTTTATTGTTTTAAATTTGATTGTTTTTAATGTTTCAGATGGAAAGGCTAATTTCTTTCATCAGATTATAGATTTATTGGTATTTATTTATTGTTTTAAATTTGATTGTTTTTAATGTTTTTCAGATGGTCTTGTCTCGTACTCGATGCCCCAGGGTGGTAGACGTGGTGCGGAAGTAGATCTTCTGGATTTCACCTATGACGGACTCTTCAAGTTCGACTATCTCAAGGATGGACTGGGGCAGCTGGCAGATGGAGAGGAGGGTGACACAAACTTCAGACTTGACTCACAGCGGATCGGAATCAAGGGCTATGAATGGATTGGCTGGAAGAATGACACCAACTCTCAGAAACCAATAGAGATCATATTTAAATTTGACCAAGTTCGCAACTTCTCGGCAATGATTCTGCACTGTAATAACCACTACAGCAAAGAGGTTCGAGTGTTCAGGAAAGCAGAGATCTACTTCAGCATCGGAGGGAAGTATTACCCACAGCCCCCGGTCCAGTACAACTACGTGCGTGACGACTACTTCGAGAGTGCCCGGCAGGTGATCATTCGACTGTATCAGAATGTGGGACAGTATATAAAGATGGATCTCTATTTTGATACCAAGTGGATGATGATCAGTGAGGTCAAGATTGAATCTGGTGAGTTGTCAGGAAAATACTATTTAGTAGTGTAACATGAAATTCCAATAGTGTCATATAGCATAACAATGGTGTTATGTGCATAATGGTTGTGTCACATGACATACCAGCAGTGTTCTGTGGAATATTATGGAAACTGTTAATAATTATAGAGAAGTGAATATTTGTTTGAATCAAAATTGAAAAATTAGGCAATTAGTATACAAATTACATGTACTATGATAAAACCATGTGAATGCATGGCTAATTGTAGATGTTAATTTATGTATTATTCTTTATATCTATGGATATAAATTTACATGCATTTTATTCTGTATGCATTTTAGTTGTAATTATTACAAAAAAAGTTTTATTTTCATGTTTGCCAGAGCTCTATCACATTTGTTTAAGAAATATATTTGCTTTTGTTTACTATAAGAATATTTTCTTGTATACAGAGGTAGCTCACGGCAACTACACCCCTGAAAGCCCTCCACCCACAACATTTTCTCCAACAACCTCTGCCAGTGTGAAGAAAAACAAACACATGAGTGCTGTCGAGATAGACATATTTGGCAGAGGATCAAACACACCGAAGGTTGAATTTGGAGATGGTAATAATATTTCTTTTTCATGACAGAAATCAAATAATTACACCCGTTTCACTAAAGATCAGCAAGTACTTTTTTTTGACCCAAACTTATATGAGATTACATCTTTGATAATTGTATATGAAGTGTTCAGGCACAAAATGCGATATATAGTTTTTTGTTTCTCATAAAAAGTTACTTTGTTTTAATTTTTAAGAATGTATTTCATTTATTAATGTTAATGCATTGTGCTATGACATACATGCACACAACTACTTTGAATCGTAACTATCACAAATCTAAAATTTAAATTTGTTCATGACACTGAACTTATTAATTAGTTTTGTGGCTGAACTATTCATATATTTGTTGTTTATTTATTCTATTGTATCTTATTTACTGTATCTAAAATCATTATTTGATTTTTACCACAGAATTACACCCATAGCCAATTTTATTTTTGTGCTTTGGGTGTCATTAAATAATTCTTATATTATGTTACATCAAATGGGCCCCAGAACTCCCACTACAGGTCCCATTTAAAGCCTGACCCATTATTCAATTTCCTTTTACTGTAATTCTATTTGTTTAGCCATAGTATGGCCCTTTTACATTTTGTTTGTTTAATGATTTTTGTAATAATTATGTTTATACTTATGTCAAACTTATTTTCTTAGCTCCAGCTTCACAAAGACCCTATGATAAGGATTCTTCGTATGGAGGAGATAAAGCTCAGAACTCGTACGGAGGGGACGAGGAATACACAATCAACAGACGGAGACCCAACAAGAAGGGGACAGCGAATGGGGATGATGTTCACAAGAAGAAG
>JAUTWP010172431.1:0-10092 GCA_033042655.1 Cyathermia naticoides | reverse complement strand
ATGACGTCCAATAACCGATGATGATAAAAATCAATGTGTTCCAGTGGCGTCGTTAAACAAAACAAACTTTACTTTTGCTTTCCTGAGATCAATTCCACTGCATATCACGTCTAGACATTGCTACAAAACTTTTAATGTGTCATGCACAGACTATTAAGACATTGTGTTACTGAATAATATAATCACCGATATCTTTGATTCCTCTAGATTTGGACTAGTTATTCAAGCAGGACGATACAATTAGCTTCCGATGTACCTAATTATTAATGCACCAATTGGTATAGCCAGAGTATCCTCTGCGGGAGAACAGCTTGGATAATCTTTGGCTTGTAAATAATACAAATTTGGGTGAGCGTCTAAAATTAATCTTTAAATGTTTATTAATTCATAATTTAAAAGTCCCCAACTAATAATATTTTTCTTTATATGTTCAGTTTTACAACTAAATCCCTTTTATATAAAAGCCATAACACCATAGTGCTTGAACACTTATTTAGTGATGTAAGCACGTTAACTTTTTGTCCAGCAGTACCCTCCCCTCCCCACCCCCTTCCCGTTCTGGGTAAGGTGTCCGGCATTGTCGGACATCGTGCCCAGGAGGGGCGTGCTTGAACACTTTTTAGTTATGTAAGCACGTTAAACCATTTTCCAGTTCCAGCTTGGGTGGATATTTGGATGAATATCGCTGTTAACAAATATCCATCTGGGCTGTTCTCCGCCACATGATATTCAGTCTACATTGGGTAGATGTTTTAAACGAATAATCTATTTGAATTGGCTGCATTGGCTGGTCTTCGATATTCAGTTCAGCCCTAGAGACAGTTCCTACATTGAGAAAGACATTAGTGAATAAATACAGAAAATAATTGTGCACATGGGAATGCCTCTTTCCTGTTTATGCGTTCTGTCACCAGTTTTGACATAAATGTTATTAACACGAAGTGGAATACAACGCATTGTAGGGCTATTAAATTAGATATAACTGGAAGCATTTAGACACAGTGTCGTTGCTCGTCCATTTAGCAGTAAGTGGTAGTGAAAACAATTAGCTGCATTAACAGTGTAAAACAGCGCTGTTAATCTCTTCTACTCGAACTGTTCACGTAAACAAGTACAACATACAAACAGTGTAAAACAGCGCTGTTAATCTCTTCTACTCGAACTGTTCACGTAAACAAGTACAACATACACAGACATTGTTTAGATGTTTATTTTTTAAAGATGTGAAATTATGTAATAACAAAAAGTGATGTGAATATTACACCTGAATGCATAGAAAAACTTTACAAATAACACGAGATTAGACCCTGCAACTTCATGGAGATGTGAGCTCAGTATTTTCTTTTACGTAATTTAAAACAAATTCAGATTTGTGAGTCCATTACATGCTTTACCACAGTTGATTTTATTTTTTTGTTTTTACAAAATTAACTTAAACCAGAATTACCCTGTGTTTAACTAATGAATCTACAAATTAAGAAGTAAGGTAATTTCATTATTTATAATAATTATTATAACACTAAAAAACGTGCATGATTTTTTATTAATAAACGTCCATTACTACAAAATACACATAAACCAGAATTACCCTGTGTTTAACTAATAAACGATTATATCTACAAATCAGGAACAAAGATAATTTCATTATTTATAATTATAACCCTCATGATTTTTTTTTAATAAACGTCCATTACTACAGATCAGAAACAAAGATATATTTTTAGAAAACATCATTACCCTTAAATCGTGTGGTGAGAGAAGAAACAATTAAAAATAATTTAGCATTTATGAATGCAGATAAACATGGGCCTACATAATATATACACCAAAAATATTGCACATAAAAAAAATGGTGTAAAGCCGGAGGGGATACAACTGTGCCTAATTGTAAGAAATGTGTAGATTCAATAAAACCTGTACAAATATACAAATACACTACCATTCACCACTCGTACTACAAGTGGTGCGTTACAGTGTATGAAGCATTCCACCATTAACGCCTCGTACTACAAGTGGTGCGTTACAGTGTAAGAAGCATTCCACCATTAACGCCTCGTACTACAAGTGGTGCGTTACAGTGTAAGAAGCATTCCTACTCATATTTGTAATACGTGGGGCGAACGGTTAAAGCGTGTTCTCTGAATCCAGCAGAGAAGAAAAGTTTTATTGTAGTCAAAAATAGATATAGTTTACATGGTGTTATTTTCTATATAAATTAGTGAACATAAATAATTTTAAAAAATCAACCAATCATACATTGATTAATCATTCCACCATCATTTCTGTTTTAAAACTACTGAATTTAAATTTATTTTGTACTGATTAATTTAATAGAATGTTTTCGTCTGAACCCATATTTATACAATAAAGGCTTGTCCAATTTTTAACAGTTTGTATTAAACCAAATGACGAATTATTCCTAATTTTAAATATTTAAGATATAAGTGAACAAAAAATGCAGAAAGAAAGAAAATATCGAGAAAAAATCATGTCATATCTTGCAGTGATTTTAAAATACATGTATACAAAACATTTAAAGAAATGTTAATACTTTTTAAAACAACACACAAGAAATAAAACATTCCCAGTACATGAATAAGAATACCATTAAATTAAATGAGAACAAAATTCGATAATTGACTATAAAAATGATATTGGATATCTGTTTCACAACTGGTAAAGATATTTTTTATTACTAGTATGCCTACTTAAAACCATAAATTTGCGACGAAAAGTATTTGACGAAAGTGTTTACATTTTTTTTTATTACAGGGTAGTTTTATATGGATTCGAACATTGAATTTCACACATACACAAATTTAGAATTAAAAATATTTGTTTAACGACACCCCGGGACAATCATACATAAAAGCTAATACAGTGATAGCAACATAAAAAACGCATTAAGTACGTTTTTATAATGTTAAAAATATTTATATACATGGTAAGATTTACAAATCTAAATAGTAGTACAAAGTAATAGCTACCCTGTTCATCAATTATTTGTGAGATCTTGGATGATGTGTAGCTTACTTCGATCTAATTCCATACAATTAATGTCTCAATTATGTGCAACCGTATTAACTGATTTATTTAATACATTCTCTTTCAGAAACACGTGGCGCCATTACTGTACATTGTGTTAACACTGAACTTCCACTGCATGAATGCTGTTTTACCAGCGTGGGCCTATTCACTGCGTTTGGTTTTGTACACACTCGAAGGTGTTGTTACAATACGTTCTTACCTAATGCATGTATAATGTGTTTAGTCTACCCAAACGTGCATGCAGCATACTGTCTCCTCATGTAGCCTATAGCATTACATTGTCATACCTACAAGTGCGTCACTGTCTTACCTATACGTAGGCCTACATCATGTCTATCCAACAGATGCACTGGTCTAGTCATAACATACGTCACGTCACGTGTTTCCAACACCTGTCACGTGTATCCAAACGTGCATGTGTCTAGTATGTGTATCATATACATGTTTGAATGACATCATACATCACGTGCATGCTCTGTACCAATCACGTGCACGATCTTAGCCATCACGTGCATCATCTGTACCCAGGACGTGCACGAATTTTACCATCACGTGCATGCTCTGTACCCAACAGGTGCATGAAGTTTACCATCACATGCATGCTCTGTACCCAGCACGTGCATGATTTTTACCATCACGTGCATACTCTGTATCCATCACGTGCATGCTCTGTACCAATAACGTACATCATCTGTAATCAGCACTTGCATGATCTTTACTATCAAGTGCATCAACTGTACCCATCACGGGCATGTATTTAACACGTGCAGTACTTGTCTGTGCAGTGTTCTCGTGTCAGACCAGCATGAGAGCTGCAAGCTTGACACTTGTGGTTTAGGGCGGGTTGTTGACATTTCCCTGTGACGGTTGTTTGCGCCACTTTACGAGTCTAATAAGTACAAACTCGCATGTTTAACGGCCAGTATTCACTTAATTACCGCGTCATTTACGTGGGTTATTTCGCAATCGACTGCAAATATTTATCTTGAATGCTAAATCCGTACCTTACATTATGAAATTAGGCTGATCACGCAATGCATATAAAGAGACTATAAAGGAGAAAATAAGCAATGATTAATAATACAATATTTTATAATTAACACAGCTTGATAAAGGATTTGTGTGGAAAAAAGAAACCTGTATAGATCAATACATAAATTACCAATTAAGAAGGCATTGTAGTCCTTGTGCTGAATCGAAAAACATTGGTAGAATTTTTCCCTTTTTTGGTACCAATATCTCAAAATATGACAGTCAGCACAAGGACTATTGGTTTAGGAACGACTAAAGTGAAAGAAGGGTTTATCCCTATTCGTATCCTGCACACACACATAGACACACTCCACACTAAAACACGCTTACACACTTTTTAAATGACTTCACAATTAACGTTCTCACCAAAGTTTGCTTGTCATGTAAACATCATAAATCCTAGAAACAAGTCAAATTGAGCAAACAAAATAGCAAGATGGCGGCAAAAGATGGCGAGTGTGATACAACTCTAACCCATTGATCAAATCATCTCTATCCTTAGTTTGTTTTACGAGACGGGTTCTGTACATTTATTTGTGATCATATTTAAGTCATTTAATAAATGTATAACATTATATTGTCGCACCTACAATATACTAAATGTAAATGACTGCCATTTCAAAAAAGGTTTTAAACTGATGCTAAAAATGTAAGCTGTTAATATGTGTTTGCTTTTAGAGCTGGTTTGCACATGTTTTAGTTGTAAAAGTACAGTAGTTCTCCTTTTCTGCAATGAACTAACGGCAGGTTGTTTAACCATAATCAAGGTTTAGTATTTTATTTCTAAAATATTTAATTCTGTAATATAATGAATAATTTATATACTGTATGTACAAAATTCTTTACCGGAGACTGTCAATTATAAATCTATTTATTTTCTTTCAGTTTTATATGATCTGTTTTATGTGGTCATATTTCTAAAAGAATAATTATGAAAAAGTACACGTCTTTATGTAAATATCTTAGTATATGCACATTGTTCTTTGTACACAGTAAACTGTTTAAAATGTATGATGTTATTTAGCACATTGGCTTGGAAATTTAAATAAATGTATCTAAAATATTTTGAAATAACAAAAATGACTTTGTTTACCATATTTGACAAACTACATATTAGCATTCTCATTAATAGCTGTACTCACAGAAAGAAAAGATAGTCGTTGTATTAATACACAAAAAACTATTAGTGGTTAGATTCCAAAAATGTATTTAAATTACATTCATTGCAGAAGTCAGAATATAAGTTAGTTTCTGACTAGCTCCTGTAACATCAATTTTTACGTCTCATTGGCGGTACCTATGATATATATTTATTTGTTTTCAGAATCCACTGACACCTTCGTATAACGAAGTGTTTTTGTTTGAACAGCCAATGAATGGCTTCATGTTGAACACGTGATTTGTCTGCAAGAGTTACACATGAAGCTACAAGCGGATAGTTCACGTGCTTGAATACTTTTATGACGTAAGCACGTGAGAAATATTTCCAGTGCGGATAGTTCAACCTCGCCCAGCATCGCAAAGTGTCAACGCTTGGATTATAGTTGGGTCATCTTTAGAACCTTCGAGAAATTCATCAAACGTCAGTCTGTCGTCTCGATTCTGAAACAAAGCAATACATTGTTAGCATACACTCAAACCTTGACGTAGGCATGTTACATTTCCATTCCATTCCATTAAACCTTGTTTTGTGAAAAGGCGATAGCCTACTGAAATGTCAGGTGTATTTTTTTCTGATGAAATGTTAAGGTCAAGGTCAAGTTGTTTAACGTCTACGTTCAGAGACAGGCTGTTATAGCAGACGCCTATCACAGACGAAGTTTATGAGTTTAGTCATCCACTGCTTCTGGGACAGGAAAATGAAATGTTAAGGTTTTACAAATTATTTATTGGTATGTTTTTTTAAATATAGGGTGATTGAACAAACCTTTAAATGTTTCATTACTTTAATAAACTAATATTAACAAATGATCAAATCAAATAAATAAATACAACTACACACAATTAAATAATCAACAGTAAAGTGTTTAGTAATTAATATGAAAACCGAAAGTAGGTAATTATTTATACAAAACAGTTTTGTCTATAAGCTGACATGACTAAATTTTGTCTCCAGTTGAAGACACATTAATTTTAAATTTAATCCACGCTAGTTACTTTAAATATTATTACATAATATCCACCTGCATAGGTAATAAGTAAAGATGATTTCAACTGTATACTAGTATGTTAAAAACTTGAGTGTATTCAAACAATGGTTTCATGTTCATACAAGTAACTCAGTTCATCATTTACTGCACACATTAACAATGAAAACAGTAATAACTTAATTGTGTACAGTTATTAATAAATATGAAGATATATCAGTGGCGGATCTAGGCGGGGGCTCCGCCCCCAAATTTTGTTTGTCATTGAGGCCCCCCTAAATGGAATTTCTGGATCCGCCACTTTATATATGTGATATATCTAACCAATTACCCATTCAGTATCAAATTTATTCTACCTACATAATGGGTTAACTGTTTTATCAACACAACATCGCAGCTTCACATAAACAAAATAATATGCACTAGCATTGTTTAATATATTACACATTGAATGGGTGCTCAGTTAAGCCCAAATATTTATTAAATACTAAATGTGAGCTTTGGTGTGGGGTTTTTTAATTAAATAATTTCTTCAGTATTGTCCATTGATGTTGTTACCTTCAACAATGTATAGGCTACCCTATATAGGTTCCACACATGTTGATAAGATTGCAGTGTCTAGTCAAGATCGAAACAAGACGAACACTTACCTTGTCCATCACCTCAAATATTCTGTTCACTCGTTTCTCTGGCGTGTTTTCATTCTCAGGTAATTTCACCATTCCACCCTGAAAATCACAACAATCTCAATTCTCCCGTTTACAAAAAATATACAACATAGCCTACTATATAGCTTTACTTCAGCTGGATTTATTGTTATTATTATTAGTTTGCATGGGGATCCAATGCTTTTGAAAGAGCACGGACAATTTAAAGTTTTAAGATATATAATATTAATAGATGTTCTAATGTAAATGGAGCTCTGATTATGATGATGGAAACTAAAAATAAAATGATCGCCATTTCCCAACGACTGCCAACTGGATCTGTTTATTGATTGATTAAAAAACCCTCTAATCACGTCTCTGCACGTGACTAAGTCCAAGTGACATACAATCTACCACAGTCTACACACATGACTCACTTTGAAAACAATGATGAGTCAGACATAACATAGATGACGAAACAGAGATAACACAGGGGACGAATCAGAGATAACATAGATGACGAAACAGAGATAACACAGGGGACGAATCAGAGATAACATAGATAACGAAACAGAGAACACAGGGGACGAATCAGATAACATAGATGACGAAACAGAGATAACGCTGGGGACGAATCAGAGACAACAGGGGACCTGCATACGAGATCATACAGAGACATCATAATGTAGAAAAGTGAAGAAAAAAACACTCACCACCATCTTGTATATGGCGTCCACGATATCTAGTAATTCTGTCCTCGTGATGAAACCATCACTGTCAAGATCATACAGCTTGAACGCCCCTGTAACATTACCATGGTATGTTACTACAAGAATTATACACAAAAATAAATAAATAATTTAAATGGTTTTGAAATTAAATTACAAATACAGCTCAAACGCCTCTGTAACATTACCATATCTTATTATAATTTTATATAAAACAATAAATACATAATTTAATTAATTTGTTTCAATACAACTTGAATGCCCCCCCTGCGAGATTAGTGTAGTGCAATTGCAATTTTCATATAAACCAACAAAATAACTAGGAATACAACTTGAACGTCAATGAAATGTTCTGAGAAAATTGTAATAGTTTATGACAACTGGCACAACCAGGGATTGAGAGAAACACTGTAGTCCCATTAAGTTTGAGAATGATCTGATTAAAACTATAGGAGATAGATTCTCAGATGTCTGGTGATCTTGGATTGCAAGCTAAGTCCCGAGTGATCAATAGTTTAGTTTAAGTGCCAACTGTAACATCACAAACTTGATTGCATCATCATCATCATCATCTTATGACACAATTATGTGAATCTGTCTCCATATGGGGATTCTTATTGATTTGCCCGACATTTTACCTGCCTGGGTGAATTGCAATATTCCAGACTGTTTTGCCCGAATAGGAGGGGGCATTACATGTCAAGGACACTGAGTCATACACAACCGTTTAAACCATTGTGTAACATAAAAACAAATATTTGAAATTTAGGGTACGCAATTTTACCCTCTGACAGAGAAAACTTACACTTTAATTTCTCTTCCACATTGCCTCTTGAAGTCACAGATAACGCTTGTAGGAATTCGTGAAATTCAATAAATCCATCCTGCAATGAAACGCATCAGTCTATTTTATTTAAAGCAAATTGACACAACAAATAACATCCAACCTAACAGATACAGTTTCTGTTCAACATATTTAGAAAACATTAAGCACTGAGGTATGCAAGAGAAGTGCCAATGCAAGCAGACGATAAACGATTTAAAGTGAATTTACCACATCGAAGTGGAGATACAATCTGGCGATAAACGATTTAAAGTATAGCCAAATCAACACGTGTAAATGTAAGAGTGTGTTAAAGGATTGATGCTGGCATCATAATTTAATATTTAAACAAAACCACAAGAGATTGTTATTACTGATACGTGAATATCTCATTTAAGCTAGTAGGCCTACTGCAACTAAATGAAATGTTTAAAGGATACACGACCAGATGAGTATTGCTCAATTTGACAGAGATCCACTGTGATATAAGATGATACGCTCTAAGTTTGATGGTTCAAAAGTATTTACCATTACTTAAAGACTCATAAGTTCACTTGGTTCTAGGGTTAGAGTACTTTGATATCATAAAACATTAGGATTAGCATTAGACGTTCAGAACATTAAAAGCGATATATTCAAGTTAGGATTAGTGTTCAATTTTTTAACAAAATTAGGATTAGCATTAGACGTTCAGAACATTAAAAGCGATATATTCAAGTTAGGATTAGTGTTCATTTTTTTTACCAAAAAAATAACCTTAAAGGTAAAATACCTCTGAATTAACATAGTTTAGCATTATGCGTAGGGAATATACATTAGAATAATTAAGCATTAGCAATACACATGACTGGTTGGTTTTCTACATAATAACATGATATAAAACAGACGGATATCAACTAACAAAGCATTCTTGCTAATCTTATTTCCCATTGAATATGACTAAATTGCATTAACATGACCACTGCATTTATAAGCCATTATATGTGCTACAAGAATAATTCCAATTCTACTTTATGCAATGCATTTATAGAAACCAACATTTTACAGTAATTTACATGTGTTTTTGCATAACAGTTACACAACATACTAGTGGGCTACATTAAATAATAGTTATTTGTCTCACATTACGTGTTTGCGCTTGTTTATGTATACTTCTTTGTATTTAGAACATCGTGCGTCTTCAAGACAAGTGGTAAACCAGTCACAAAGTAAAACAAATCAACAAATAGTTTCTCTTTTGCTTCAACAGGAAGATAAAAGAAAAGAACGTGTGATGTTTGTTTATATCATGTTGACTCACCAAACTCATACTGTGAATAAAAACAACTCGTATGTTTGTTTATATGTGAAGCTAGCTGAACGCATGTAAGATAAGAGATAACTATTTGTGAAACATCTCTAAAACGCGTTTGACATAACACGTAAGATGCTTTTTGTACGGAATTGTAGCAGTGTAAGCACACACGAAAACATATGAGATAACAGTGATGTTATGTAACCACGACATGTTTCCGTGTCACCCTATTTTTGTCAAACACAATACTGACCTTGTTTTCAACACACACAATACTGACCTAGTTTTCATCAAAAACAATACTGACCTTGTTTTCATCAAACACAATACTGACCTTGTTTTCATCAAACACAATACTGACCTTGTTTTCATC
>JAUTWP010172420.1:0-10092 GCA_033042655.1 Cyathermia naticoides | reverse complement strand
AGTTCATCCACTTCCCACTAGAAACATCCGTTCATTGTGAAACTAACCACTCTTGCTTACATTTAATTTGTGTATCTTGTGTACCTATTAACACACTTGATACTCGGAATTACGGATTATCTGTCCCTCGTGAAATTAATGTTTTAGTGACTCGCTAAAGCTCGTGACACAACATTAATTTCACTGAGGACAGATAATCGGTAATTCCTCGTAAGTTATTGTCTATGTCTACCTCAAATTCTGTGGGTTCTCTCAGTAATGGTCCGTCTCCGTGAGACGAGTGTGAGCCTGCTGGACTAAGAGGAGGTGTTTCATCACTGTGCGGGTTTCTGATCCGGTACTCCAATATTTCAATCTGAAATCAGACGAAGCAACTACTGAATCTAGGAATAATTATATTAAGATTTTTAATTCAAATAATCAAACTCTGTCAAGAAGACAGTTTAGAAAAAATGATCACTAATATATAGAACACCTGGTCTTTAGAAGAAACACACCATGACAATAATTACTACTCTTTATCATAAGCAGCAATTTCCCAGACAAGTTTTGGACCACTGAGAAGGATCGATCCGACGACCGACTGAGCTACATCCCCTCTCAATGTCAATAGAGCACGTTGATTGCTTTTAAATCAGGGGTGGGATGTAGCTCAGTCGGTAGCGTGCCCGCCTTTGAAGCGGTTGGTCGTGGGATTGATCCTTCTCAGTGGACCCAGCTGCAGTTTGGGCTATTTTCCGTTCAAACCAGTGGTCCACAACTGTTTCGTCAAAGGCTGTCGTATGTACTGTTCTAGTTTCATACAACTGTCCTCTCGTTTATTGTCGCTAATTTTGTCAGATAAAAGTGAGAAATAACACTTATTTCGTCAATAAAGCTTTTTAGATATGAATTGTTAATATATGTCTTCTGTCGTTCTCTTTCGGTCGGATTCGGTATCTCTATGCACTGCACGGATGTGCACAGATATCTCTTCCGGAATAGCAGTGTGATGCTAACGTTTTTCTTTTTTTTCTTCCACCTACCTTTGTTCGCAAAAGTTCTTGTTCGTAAACAATTGTGTAACAAATAAAATACAAACTCGTTGATGCTGTTCCTGCTCTCTTAACTTCATCTGTGACAATTCATGGTTCAGGTGTGATGCTTGTGACTGAAAAAAACAAAAATAATAAAAAGTAAAGTTTGTTTTGTTTAACGACGTCACTGGAACACATTGATATTTATCTTATCATCGGTTATTGGACGTCATTCATATGGTCATTTTGACACATTTTTTTAGGAAACCCGCTACCGCCACATAGACTACTCTTCGCTAAGCAGCAAGGGATCTTTTATTTGCACTTTTCCATAGACAAAACAGTACATACCACGGCCTTTGATGAACCAGTTGTGGACCATTGGTTGGAACGGAAAATAGCCGAAACTGTAGCTGTGTCCACTGATAAGGATCAATACGATGACAGACTACTTCAAAGGAGGGCATGCTATCGACTGAGCTACATCCCGATCCCCTTACAGTAAAATAGTTTGTATTTTATTACCTATGAAGCATAGCATAACGAGGGTTATATTTATTGTACAATTTCACACATGTCATAAAAACATTGTATGTCCTCTTGGCAAATTTGTTTAATGATTGGCTGTCATTACTAACCATCATTCTTGACACTATGACCACTCACCTTTAACAAAGCACCAATCAAATCCCAGTCCCATGACTTGCTGTCTCTGTTTCCTAGGATGAGCGTGTCTCGCACAGCTTGAGACATCAGGTCATCAGCCAGAGACTGAACATAACAAAATGATAACATATATTATTATTATTACTATTATTACTATCACCATTATTATTATTATTAGAATGAGTATGTACCAAACCGTTTGAGACATTAAGTCAAAATCCAGAGACTGAACATAACAAAATGTTAACATATATTATTATTATTACTATTATTATTATTACTTTCATCATTATTATTATTACTACTATTATTATTATTAAGAATACCAAATGTTATTAACCTTCTGACCACTGCAGGCACGATATCTCACTATGATTTATACAATGCATTAATTAATTATTTTTTATTTCTCCACTAAGTCAAACTGATTTTCTAATACCCTCTCTCAACCTGATATTTCTAATAATTAATTCAGTAGTCTAAATGTTAAAGATATTCAATAATAAAATGGGTGGTCCATAGTAATTTAAGATCATACTTTAATGGGAAAAATTAAACATGATGGGTAAAAGGAGGGTAGGTTGGTGGGGTTGATGAATTGATGGACATCTAAAAACATTTGCATAGTCTAAAATGAACAATATGTTTGATAAAACAAAGACACAATACCTTTGTGAAGTAGAGGTCTGATAGGTTGTCTCTTCTCAGATGCCAATGTCTGCCTACAAATTCAATGAACTTGCCAGCATGTTGAAGCAGTTGGTCAAGAAAGAGACTATGTGGAATAGGACCACGTTTCTTCAGTGAATGCAAGTGAGTGAGCTGTGTTACTGCCAGACTGGCTTGACTTTAACAGAGAGAAAAATACAACAGATTACTAATGAAATACTTTAGATCTGATTTCAGGTACAATGAAAACTAAACTGGAATCTCTCTAAACTGGACAAACAATTCAGTGCCAAGTGTGTTCATTTGGTGTAAATCTAACCACTGAAAACTGGACCTCTGAAAACTGGACATTTTAATTGTCCAGTTTACACAGTCCACTGTATGTTTTGACATTGATTAAGTTTAAAATCAAATTCTGCACTAAACAGAGATTAAACTGTGAATCAAGGTTGAACAGTGAAGGTGAAATTGAATCTTAGTGCTCATATATTAACATCATAATATATGATGAGCAAATCATTCAGCAAAACAATATTTACACCTATTACAATAGTGAATACTAAAGTCAAATTTTCATTATCTGGAATAGAGCTGGATGTAGCTCAAGATGTACAGCGTCCACCTGGGAAGTGGCCGGTCATCAGATTGATCCTTCTCAGTGGATCAATTTACATCAAATGTCCTGTCTGTGGATATAAAAGACCTCTTGCTGCTTATCGGAAAGTAGTCTATGTGGCAGCAGGATGTTTCCTCTGATGATCACAAATTAGAAATACCATGTTTCACACCTAATAACCTCTAATCATAAAACATTATGTGTTGTATTGTTAGATGTCCAATAGTTGATGATTAAAAAACAATTTATGTGCTCTAGTAGCATCATTAAACAAATAAAAAATATAAAAATGTGTCTTAAGTACAGATGGTAAAAAATACATAAATAACAGTGGCGGATCCAGAAATTCCATTTAGGGGGCCCCCAATGACAAGCCTAAGTGACACAAACAGTCCTGAAAATATTTACGTGAAAAAATAGAAAAATCGCAAAATTGAGGGGGCCCGGGAAAAAAGGCCTAGATTCGCCACTGAATAATGTGAACAACATTTAAAATACAAGGTTATTGATGTCATGATGTAGGTTTTCTAAGTGATTGTTCATATAAGAATAATACTTACTGTCTTTTTGCTAGAGGAATTTCAAATGATGATGCCAAGGTGATCAGAGTAGGTAAACAATGACTATGACTGCTTGTTTCTGGTGGGAGTAACTTGTAGGCCTAGAAAAGAGGTTTTAAAAACATTAAATAGTGTTATTATGCAAATTATAAAGTAAAGTTTGTTTTGTTTATATCACAAGAAAACAAAATTAGCACATAGCAAAGTAATGGATCACTACTACCAACCTATGAATAGTTGAATACAATAACATATTTCAAAATTCAAAGTAATTTAGACATTCAAAGTTTAAACATACCAAATGCAGCAATTCACCCAGCAATATCACAGCTCTGATAAACAGAGCACCCTCAGTGCTGATAACAACCTCAATCAGTGCCTGTAAAACACAAATCTTTCATTAAATATTCGAATAGCAAGAAATATAAACATATAGAATGGAATGCGTGTTTAATGACACCCAAGACATTGGTTTTTAAATTAGCAGTTATTAGGTGTCAAAACATATTTGTTACTCATGGTTAACTGAGAAAAAAATATGATGCATTCATATAGACTACTTTTTCTGATAAGTTTATTTTATATGCACTTTTCCAAAGACAGGACAACACATACAACGACCTTTGATTAAATCAGTTGTTTACATTTGCTTGGAATGGAAAATAGCTCAAATGCAAATTGGTTCACTGAGAAGGATAAATCCGATAATATAAGATATGGCATAGTCATAAAAATAAATCTGTTACTATGAGAAGTAACCAGAAGTGTTTTTTTTATTAGCATCGTGTATTTTATATACACTTCCTCCCCAAAAAACCACAAACAAAATACTTTATAAGTAAAAGTCAACTGGTACAACATAAAATGAAGAATTTTCTTACCTCTAAAATACCAGCACTAATCCAGGCACTTAAGATCAATGCCAAGTGATTTTCAACAAGATTCGTTCTGAAAACAATTATATCAAATTGTTATAAATTAATAAAACAAAACACGGATAAACATTAATTAAAATGTACTTTGTAAAACACGAATCCAATTTATGAAGACATGATTGTAAGATAAATTTATATAATTTCAAGTTGCTATACTTTGATCATTTCTTTACTTGGTGAAGTTTATATAACTGCACAAGAATCTAAAAATAAATTTATTACACCATGTGAGATATTAAAAATTCTAATTTTTAATTCAATTGGATAGCACCGACCATTTTAACCAACCTTCTTACTGTTTATATATCTTATCATGGTTAAATGTTTATGGATACATAGTATGTATGACTTTGCTAGTAAAACATTTTTTGGATATTGAAAATAGAATGTCTCACCTTGTTTTGGCTAAATGAGGTAAAACTGCTCGACCTTCTTCAACTACAAATCCTTCAGAAAGACGCCAGGATTCCTGCATTTCACTGCTGTCTGAAAAATGATAACAAAATAACCAAGTTAGCTTATTAAACAATGTACATGAAAAGGAAAGGAATGTTTATTTAACAACATCCCAATACATTGTTTAATTGGTGACTATTAGGTGTCAAAAACACAGTACTTATGATCTTCAAGACAAATGTGCTGCCACCACCTATGCTCTTCTTTCCAATATACATGTACATTATTATTGTAAATTAAAATTATTATTTCACTCATTAAGCAATCTAATCAATACTTAAATCTATTTTTCCCCAAATTCCCACTTTTTACACATATTTTTGACATATTTTATTGCTTTAAATCATCAATAAAAAATGTGTCCATTTTTACCATTTAATCAGTGACTGTTCATTGGAAATGTTATACATGAAATACATAAAACACAAAATTTACTTAGTCCTGAATAGGCATACTAAGAAAAGCCAAACGGACTGACTATATTAATTAGTTTCCTGATTCAAACGTGTCAGCAACCTACCAACACTAATGAGTGCAGACGCAAAGTCTGAAGTCCACTGAGGTAACTTCAGTCTGAAGAGATCAAACATGGTTTCCATGATGTTTTTCTGTCAAGAAATCAAACACATCTTATTAAAACTGCCATCTCTCCTCCCAATCTTAAAACACATTTTACTTAAATAAAATATAAACACAACCTGCCATATCTCCTCCCCATCTTATAACACATTTTACTTTTAAAACAAAATATAAACACCACTAAAATCTCTCCCCCCATCTAACATATTTAACTTTTAAAGGGGCAGTGTCTGGTTTTTTTTAAATATTTACCATTTAGAATATATCCTGTATGTTTGTTTGATGCGCACCATGCTCCATTCTTCTGACACAACAATCTGCAGTACCAAATTTAGGAAACTTGAACAGCGCTATGACTTAGCGATGGTAGACAGCTGGTGACCCGCATCGCCGATTTATAGTGTATTTCGGGTGATCAGAAGAATGGAGCATGATGCGCATCAAACAAACGTACAAGATATATTTTAAATGGTTAAATAATTTTTTTTTAAACCAGACACTGCACTTTAAAACAAAATATAAACACCACTAAAATCTCTCCTCCCCATCTTTTAACATATTTTACTAAAACAAAATGTAAACACTACAATCTCTCCTCCCCATCTTATAACACATTTTACTAAAACAAATATAAGCACAACAAAAATCTCTCCTCCCATCTTTTAACATAATTTACTAATACAAAATATTAAAAAACATTCACCTTTTTTATCCTACAACTAGGATGGATTATTTTCAACATATCTTTTGTTACAATCTATGTTTGAATCATAAGGCAATTACAATGTTAGCTGGTCCTATTAATCCATGTACTACATACCCTGATTTCTTTGTATGGGAGGTAGAGTATTCCGATGAGGGACTGCAGACCTGAGCCTTCTGGATGACACAGTCGTATTAAACCTGTCAGAATGAACAGAACAATAACATTATCAATAGATGGGGGAAAGGAAAAGTGTATTTATACATATTAATTTAGTTTTACCATTATGTAAAACTAGAATAGTTTAATGATTTTTTTTCAGATGATTTATTTCATCCCTCTCTTTTGTATCCCCATCCATATTTTTTCTCTGTTAGTTATCGTCTTTTTTTTTATAGATTTTAACAGGTAGATTTGATAACATGTTTTTGCCAGTTTACAAAAAATTTCAGAATAGACAAATGCAGGTTTAAAGTCCACTATATTGATATTAAATACTGGTTAAATTAACACACAAGTTAAAATCTGTAGTAAATAGAACACACTGTTCAGAATGCATTATAAACATTTACACAAGATGTGCCTACTATTGTATAAAAGTATAATAACAATGCTTTTTCTCACCAGGCCAAGATCTCATCATGCAGATGAGTGCCATCTTTCCAGCAATAAACCTCGACTCAGTGTCATCTCTGAAAATAAAATTATCATCTATAGTCAAACCATGATATCTATTAACTATCAGGGGCCATACGCATGAAGAGCGTTTAACGCATTTAACCGCCTTTATCTGTCAAACAGCGGATATTTTACATGTAAAGTATATGGAGTTAAAAGCGTTTAAATTTATAGTCTTTGTGCATATGGCCCCAGATGTTTTGTTCCGGTATAAATTGTTTTAATATTGGCTTTCTAATAATTACATTTTACCTTCTATGACTATGCTAACCATTCCAAATAATGTATACTATTTCCAATGTTCTCCGTGTAGCAGATAATCAAGTGATATTTCCCAGGAGATTTCACATTCCTGTGATATTAACAAACTTGTATACATACCCATGATGATGATCAGTTTCTCCACTGTATCTAAAGTGGCAATCTGTGAATGGTGCTAGTAGTTGCTGCAAGAAAACATAATACATTTCTAATGAATTTAAACATAAGAGGGCTGAATTTACAAACTTAATTATTTTATAACATGTAACTACACATTCACAATTCAGAAGCATGTGTGTTAAAAAAACTAAAACATATGTAATATGTAAAACATTTTATAATGTCCCCTGAGAGCATTCTCACTCCAGTCATACTGACAAACTCAAATATAACAAATAAAAAGTAAAGTTTGTTTTATTTAACGACACCACTAGAAAATATTGATTTTTATCTTGTCATCAGTTATTGGATGTTATGCATAATTATGGTAATTTTGACACATTTTAGAGGAAACCTGCTGCCTCCACATAGGCTACCCTTTTCGATAAGAAGCAAGGGGTCTTTTATATACACTTTCCCATAAACAGGATAACACATACAACAATCTTTGATGAACCAGTTGTGGACCATGGTTGGAATGGACAAATATAACCAATAAAAACCTATAGATCATATATGGGCCTACTATAAATAATGCAAACATTTATCAACATACTGGTATTTTAAGACTATCAAACAATTCTAAAATGATAAATATTTAATTTGTGGTGATTTTAATTTAGTGATAAATCATGATTTAGATGCTAAGAATTACAGTTCGTTAAACAAGTACTTTACTGTAAACCAATTCCAACAAAACATGGAAGAATATGATTTAAAAGATGCATTTAGACAATTGTCTCTTAATATTTGATGGTATATATGGAGTAAAATATACAAAAAAACTAATACCTCTAGATCTGTGTTTGCTCTGATATAGTGTCGCGTCCTCGGATGATTCAACAGATACAGCACCGAGCACACAAGAGACTCGTTTAAACGCGGGTACTGGTGAGAGTCCAATATGTTGTGTAGCAGACAGTTCAAACCTCCACATCGTGACAACAAGCTTACATTCGATATTGCTAAAATATAAATAAATATAACCCCTAAAAACCAGACAAACAATTTGGTCCCACTGTGTCCATAGTGTAAATCTAACCCATGAAATATATAAATAAATATAACCCCTGAAAACCAGACAAACAATTCAGTCCCACTGTGTCCATTTAGTGTAAATCTAACCACTGAAAACCAGACATTTCACATGGTCCCATTTGTCATCCAGTTTAGAAGGGTTTCACTGTACAAGTCATGAAAGCTAAATTTAAAAAAGATTCGAACATATTTAACTTAATATACATGTATAGGAAATGTCTTTACACACAATAAAATACTGCACATAATATTATTGCAACAATAAATGAATGGTATGCATTTTGAAGAATTAAAATGTTTTGCCTAGTTTATTATCAACAGCACTGGGTAATTTAGGCAGTGGGGATGTGGAAAAATTAACAGGCATTCTCTAATGTTATGGAACTAAAAATGGTGGTTATTTAGTGAAAAAAATAATGGTTTGTCATGATGCTGATTAATTAAGTTTGTAAATAAACTATTAATTAAAGACATTTTCAATCACACATAATGTGCCAAGTTATAGAGTTCATCCTATAACTGAACATACCAATCTCACAAATTGTGGCCAGAGAAACACGCAACAATCTGTCTCTCTCACTGGCACCATCATTGCCAATTGAGATGAGAGGAAAAACAAAAGATGATGGCAACTTATGTGGAGCAATTTGTACAATCTTTCTTATCAGTTTGACAGCATGAATTCTCTCTATCTCGTTGTCTAAACACGTGTCTAGAGATCTGCAACAGAAACAGTAATATTAAAGTCATATACACTACAATGTTTTCTTCCATCCTGAATTTATTAAAATAATTCAAATAATTATTTAAAAAACAATTTCACCTATTAAATCTAATGGTGAATATTATATCATTATGTTGTACCACAAAATAAAAACAACTATACATAATAGTATAATCCTTCAGTTTGCAAAATATTTATTTCCTATATTTGAAATTTGCAAAGAAATAGTAATATAACACATAAAATAAGTTCTATGTGTACATTGAGTCACACAGCCTTTAAGTACAAATATATTATCTTATATTATAATTCAAATAATGAAATATTCAAATATTAAGCTAACATTTTTATGTTAATCCCCAATTATAATTGAACATATTTGTAAGAATCAATCTAAAACCAGCGACATATGGATGCAAATTTCCAGGGCTATTACACCAGAAGTATTCATAAGTGTTGATTTGTTTATCAGACATTGTATTAGGGCCACAAGTATACTAGTACGCCTTTCGGGGATAGAAACTTATGAAATAATGAAAATGTTGGGGCATCACAGCTTCCAATAAAACTAAATTAGTGACATTAAAACCACTGATGTACGTGCGCAAATCGGAAAACACAGTAGTGTTATCCCTAACTTGTTTTAAAATTTTATTGGTCACAGTGATTACTATTTTATCATTTTGAAAAGGTTGTTTTACCTGGCCACAAAGTAATCTAATCGTAGGAACAACAGTGTGTCAAGCGTGTCATCAAAGAGTAGCAGATGACGCAAAACTCGAAGAGTTGCTGCTCGAACCTCTTTTGCTTCATGCACTAGACCCAGACGTAAACTGTAATAAAAGAATATCTAAATTATAAATGAATCAAGTAAAATTCAAAATAAAAACATCTACTGCAATGCTTCCTCAACTAGTGTGTGTGTGTGTGCGTGAGTGTGTACGTATCAAACAAATATAAAAAGTAAAGTTTGTTTTGTTTAACGACGCCACTGGAACACATTGATTTTTATCATCATCGGTTATTGGACGT
>JAUTWP010172409.1:0-10094 GCA_033042655.1 Cyathermia naticoides | reverse complement strand
TTCGATCATTCGACAAAACAAACTCAGAAGCGCGCTCTACCGATTGAGCTAGGACAAAACAAACTCAGACGCGCGCTCTACCGATTGAGCTAGATTCAAACTCCGGTCATGAGATATACGTCAAAGTATAATAAAAGTTTGTTTTGTTTAACAACTCCACTGGAGCACATTAATTTTTATCTTATCAGCGGCTATTGGACGTCATTTATATGGTAGTTTTGACACATTTTAGAGGAAACCCGCTGCTGCCATATAGGCTATTCTTCGATAAGCAGCAAGGGATCTTTTATATGCGCTTTCCCATAGATAGGACAGCACATACCACGGCCTTTGTTGAACCAGTTGTGGAGCAACGGTTTGAACGGAAAATAGCCCAAACTGCAGATAGGTCCACTGAGAAGGATCGATCCCACGACCGACCGCTTTAAAGGCGGACACGCTCCTCAAAGTATAATAATTATGTTGGTAAATAAATAAACTGTATTGTACATATGTTTTTAATATTGGTTGTGTTTTCAATATGGAGCGTTTATAAACAATAACTTTTATCTTATCAGCTATATCGTCTAGCGTCTATAAAGAAATTTCAGTCGGGGCGAGTACTTAATGTACACGCATTCACAATGTAGTTTTTTCAGGCATATTTTCAAAACATAGCAGCGAGTGTGGGAATAGAGGAGAAATGCACTTCGTACAATGGCAGAGTAAGTGGTCTCATTACCTTGTTTGTTTTACACACATGTAGAGGAAATTCTAGAAATAAAACAAACATTCTGGGGAACTGTTCCCAGTTAGTATTTCCATGTGAGTCCCGTGTATCGAGATAGGCATTCAGACCCACCCACATGTTATCGTTTTGTAGATGCCACCATCCCTGACACTCCCAGAGGAGGGGGGTCGAGTCCTTAGGAAGTTGACGTTTGGGAAATACTAGTATAGACCAGTCTGAACCAGCACCCCTCCAGTTCCTGTACCAAACACGGTGGATGATAAACTCATAAACTGCGCCTGTGATAGGCGACTGCTATAACAGCCTGGCTCTGAACGTAGACGTTAAATAATTTTGACTTGACTTGGCACCACTCCTCCCGCTGCCAGTCTACAACTCCTAAAGTTAGTTTTTATTTAACGACCCCACTAGAGTAGGCTACATTGATTTTTATCTTATTATAGGCTATTAGGGAGTCACACATGTGGTAATTTTGACATATTTTGCTAGAGGAAACCCGCTGCCGCTACATAGGCTACTTTTTTTATAAGCAACAAGGGGTCTTTCACATGTATTTTTCCACAGATAGAACAGCACATACCACGGCCTTTGATGAACCAGTTGTGGAACGGAAGATATCCCAAACTGCAGATAGGTTCGCTGAGAAGGGTCGATCCGATGACCGACAGTTCAAAGTCGGACACGCTGCCGATTGAGCTACATCATGTTCCCATTTCCTGCTCTAAGCAGCTAGAATACGTGAATCGGAACGAAGAACCGGACCACCGTCAATGAAAAGCGTTATTACTACACGTGTGTGAAAATACCGTCTCACTGGATACAACATGGTGGCCGTCGTCTATATGTGTTTGTAATGGATGCGTGGACATATTTCAAAGATTTCGCCACGCTGTGAGATTATCAATGAGAAACATACCACGGCGCAGGTTCTGCCAGACAAATACGGTTAATAGAAAGCAGACACAGCCAAATTTCAAGTGAACGCATGTAAAGTCATAGAAGTACATATGCGTATTCATTTCCTTATTTTGGCTAGACAGTTTTTTTTTTTTTTTTTTTTAATTTTAAAAAGATTTCTAAATCAGATTGGTTAGACTTATTTTTGTTCTTGCATCCAATTAAGGTTCCAACACGTTGTTATATGCACACCAATTTGAGTCGTCTGTTCAAGACAAGTGTTAGTGTTACTAGAAGAGAAGAAACCTTCTGTCATTACACTGCTGTGGATATTCGTAAATAGCAAGGATCTTTCATGTGTATTTTCCTATAGACATGATAGAACAAAATTAATCATGACCTCAAATTGTTTGTCCGGTTTTGATACGATTTCGGTTTAGTTGGGGTCCTGTTTAGACAGAGTCCACTGGACTTTTAACTATACAATAGAATAAATAAACAATAAAAACAATGTACATGTCTATACAATAATCACAAATATAGTTTTAACTATACAAAAAAGTAAAGTCTGTTTTATTTAAAGACGCCACTAGAGCACCCTAATTTTTTTATCTTATCAGCGGCTATTGGACTTCATTCATATGGTAATTTTGACACATTCTAGAGGAAACCCGCTGCTGCCACAAAGACTACTCTTTTTGATAAGTAGCAAGGGATCTTTTATATGCACTTTCCCATAGAAAGGACAGCACATACCACGGCCTTTGTTGAATCAGTTGTGTTTAACTATACAATAAAATAAATAAACATTAAATATATACAATTATCACATATACAAGATTAACGAGTACAGATTCGAGGCCGATGGTCGAACCGGTTTCTCATCCCATAGTATTAACTTGGTGATTCAGCTTCAATCAGAGACGTTTTGCCGCTTTCTTTCAAAGCTCTGACACAGAAAAACATCACTGATTGGAAAGACATTTCCTTAATGGAATAATTTCATGTCAATCAGTCTGGCCCATTAAAAGGAAAAATCAATAGCTAATTGTGAAAATATATACCTATAAACAACATGGCAAGCGAGCGTTGTCTGCTAGGGCAGTGACCGGGATGAGACAGGAACAATAAAGGTTTTTTTATATATAGATATTGTGTTATAAATCTGTTGTGCTAAACAGGTATTTTAGTAAATTGGTTTTTTGGAGACAAGCCTTTTGAGCTTTATTAATAATTTATTGTGGACTGAGAAAAGAACAAAAAATTATTTGTTTATTCCGTTACAGATTTACCGTTAATTTAATAACATATGGAAATATATTTAAGTTAATCCATCAATCTATTCTAGCACAAGATGAATATTAAAAATATGTCCGTTCTCAATCTAGACACCTTATAATGATTTTTGTCATAAAAAAAGTAATGGCCATATTTTCAACATAGTCTTTGCTACAAACTACTACTGCTACTGCTACTGCTACTGCTACTGCTACTGCTACTGCTACTGCTACTGCTACTGCTGCTACCACTACTACTACTACCACCACTTCTACTACTACCATCATTATTATTATTATCACTATTATCTTTATTGTTATTATTATTTCTTTTTAATATTAAATGCTTCCAATTTGTGTTAATACGCTGATTATACAATGTTATTACAAAATAGTATCGATGAAAGATACGATAAATTGGAATTGTGCCACTATTAACGTGTATATTATTATCTACGTATTTCATTCCCAAAACTAATGCAAGGGAAATAACTCTCAATTGTTGTAATGAGAATTGGAGAGTATGAAAGCAATCGAGGATGTTATGCAGATTATTTCATTAGTTGTGAGCTTTTATGTCATTAGTTTAATTGTTCACATAAGTGACTCTAATTGTCATGTATATCTCCCCATTCCTGCTATCAATAAACACATTTATTCACTCTTTCATTCATCTATTTCGTGAACAATAATTATCATATTACCCTGTCTTATTATCTATGTATAGATCTCCTTTCTTTCTCTACCTATATCTCTCTCTTCTTTCTTTCTTTCTCCTGTCTCTATCTATATCTCTCTCTCTTCTTTCTCCTGTCTATCTATCTCTCTTCTCTTTCTCTTTTCTCCATGTATATCTATCTCCCCGTTCCTGCTGTCAATAAACACATTTATTCACTCTTTCATTCATTTATTTCGTTAAAAATAATTATTCTACCTCTTTTTCTTTCTCGTTCTCTCTCTTTCTCTCTATACAATTTATGTCTATTATAATTGTCCTACTACCAATAAGATCATAAGCTTGAAAATCAATTATAATAAAAATCCAATACATGTAGCATAATAAAAGAAAGCTAGTGGTATTGATATACCGGTATATGTATTTTCAGATTGTTTTATAAATTATATTATTTTTATGTGCATTTGTTTTCAACAAAATTACTATTTTATATTACAATTGTTTTGGCAACATATTATACCTTATAATTGTGGCAAAAGTGCAATATGTACGGTATAATGTACCCAGTATAATATATTGATAATCCAATGGTAGAGGAAAGCAAGAGACAGTCATGTCATAGCAAAAACAACAGTCAATCAATGGCAAAAACATAGCCAAACATGTTAATAACTTCTTTTTTTAATCCTAAAAACAATTAGTGACGTATCACTTTTAATCAGAAACAATTAACCTGTGGCGGATCTATCGGGGGACCCCTGTGACCTGGGCCCACCATAAATATTTCTCTTTTTCTAAAAACAATTATACATTGGAAATATTTTCAGGAATATTTGGGGACCCCCTAAAGGGAATTTCTGGATCCGTCAATGGTATTTCAATTAACTATTTATCACCAACATGTCAAGGTATATATAGCGTAAACTATTACATAAAAACCTGGTGAAAATATCACCAAGGTTGTTGCCTATGGCAATTAGAGCCTAACCTGTTAATTATCGTAGTATTGTTGTGCTCCGTGAAGCCGGGACTACTTTCTAAAAGACAGAACGCAAATAGACAAGTACATGCGGAGGAGTAGTAACCAAGCCATGTGATCGCTGGTGTGGTTATCGATTTGCTGCAAATCACAGCAATGACGCTGGAATGTCTCACTCGGAGCGTGGGAGAATGGAGAGCACTGAACTGTTTCTACATCACCAGGATAAGATGTTTCCCATGACAAGTCCCCGAGTCCATTGATGCTATGAGATGAATCAGGACTGACTGTAGACACTATTGTTTTGACCTAGGAGAGGTGAATCATCCCCCAATCAGTTGTAATGGTACCTGTTTATCATCAATTGGTGCGTGCGTAATATAAAAAAAAAAAATAGCTTTCAGTTCAATAGCTATGACGTACGAGTGATAAGGATCGATCTGTGTAAGTCAACTCCAAAGTGAAGCAATGGTTATTTATCAAGATTAAAGCTTTGTTATATAAGTGGATAGTACGTGATAGACTATGGGTGTGATTCTATGATTGGGACTGGGGGGGGCGTGATTTAATTGTAAAACATTTTACTGTCATCCATATGGTAATTGCATGTTGTCTGTACATCAAAATCCGTTATATATTCTTTTTATTTACGTAGTGTGCTGAATGGCAATTTTCTTGGATTTTAACAACAATTTCAATCAAACTGATTGCTCATACGCATTTGCTATTCGTCATCAGCGACTCATCCACAATCGTAGATGCCCATAAATAAAAGACTAAGTATCGACAATATTTTAATGATGTTACCTATTAATTTACTCAAAGGTGGTTCTAGAGGGTGTGGATCGGGAATATTTTCCATCTAAATAATTATGTTTAAAATGATACGTACCGTACATACAGAATATGAGCTATGATTGAACGCATTTCAAAATACATGTGTATGTGTGCGTTTATAAGTAGATACAAACGTATTTCAAAATACACGCGTGTGTGCGTTTATAAGTAGATACGAACGCATTTCAAAATACACGCGTGTGTGCGTTTATGAGTGGATACGAACGCATTTCAAAATGCACGTGTGCATGCGTTTATGAGTAGATACGAACGCATTTCAAAATACACGTGTGTGTGTGCGTTTAATATGAGTAAATATATTATGTACCATTAGTCTTATCTGAAATAATTGCTGGATCCTTCACGCCACTCGTACTAGAAGACAGTATAATGTAAACGAAGAAGACATCTGGTGTAATTACAAAGTACAGTGGGAAGTCAGGACAGTTCTATTTTCATTAGATGGTTTCAGGCGATCTCTCATTTGGCTTCCACTGCTCAAATTGAGCACGAAGTATTTTCCTAGTTTATTATAGGATAATGAGATATTTGTGAGGAGTGGGATCTCATGTTTGAAGGGAGGAACTCGTCAACAGAATACTCACAATGTTTTAACCTGCAGCGTGGCATGTACCTTTCTTATTGAACTCACTGCACTTACTGATGGTTATTTTTAATTGTATTTTAAAACAAATATGTTACAAATAGTTAAATATTTAGAAATGGCACAACCACGAATGTGGGATCGTAACATTTGAGCATCAAAACTGCTATTTTAACCGTTTCTTGGCACAAAACATAATGTCGACATTTTCCTACTCGTACACTGCTTTGGGTCAATACCATCATGCGCATATAAGTTATTTAAAATAATCATTAAATTGTCTATTAAGATCCTTCACTGATTCGACATTTGGGAATGTTTTGAAAATTACTATCTGTCCTAAAAAAAAAAATTGTGAACATTCCGTAAAATGCATTAGAAATTGATGATGTATCAGCACTGGTGTAGCTAAATGACAGATAGCAGCAGTGTCACCTCATCACCAACCATTACCATGCATCCATCACGGTAATTCTTATTCCCCATCATAAAATGTGAAGACAAAAACATTGGTGCCCAAACTTTCGTGCCCCCTTTGAAGCGTTCGGTTGTCGGATAGATCCTTTTCAGTGGACCCATCTGCAGTTTGGGCTATTTGCCGTTCCAATCAGTGCTCCACAACTGGTTCATCAAAGGACGTGGTATGTGCTGTCCTGTCTATGGGAAATTGTATATAAAAGATCCATTGCTGCTTACCGGAAAGAGTAGCCTATGTGGCGGTAGCGGGTTTCCTCTAAAAGAAATGTGTCAAAAATTACCATAAGAATGACGTCCAATAACCGATGATAAGATAAAAATCAATGTGCTCTAGTGGCGTCGTTAAACAAAACTAAATTTATTTTTTAATCCAAAATTTAAGCGTCGTGTACAAGCCACAAGGAACAAATTAAGTTCACACTTCCACCCGCTTTTAGGAAATCGCAGATTCTTCTTAGTATGTTATCTATATTGGTGTTGTTCAAACTCAGAAGGTCAAGGTCTTTATTTCATTGCAGATATATAATTTGAATATGCATGCTTCTCAGACAAGATCCTAGAGGCTATTCTGGTACTGGTTAGACGCAGAGACGTGACATATTGTAGAGATATACAATGCACCAGACTGTTCATCCCATCCCTGAAACGCTAATTAACGAAACCGTAACACAATAAGCTGATCATACGCCGACGTCATTTCAAGAAAAATGGATTCTGAATAATAATTCGACGCAGTTTTTATTCTTGTTTTTCCAAATAGACAAATAGCTTATTTAACTAGCATGGACAGAGTAAGCTTTTCTTGGTATATTTCACTAATTATCTTTTGAGGAATTGTAAACAGGTTTAGAAATAGTCACAAATTACTTGAAGGGATATATTTTCAGTATCGAGCGTTAAGTAGTGATGGTTAGCTAGCGGCATTCAATGATTTCTGAAAATACACCACTTCGTTTAATCAGGCGAGAATAAATAACTATTCACAACCGTAGATTAATACTTTAGTTGACACTACATAAATGATAAATAAGTCAATCTTTACAATGGTAATTAACCAAATAACCTAAACGTACTGACGCTATGATGATAATTTATAGTGTGTCTGGTTTTCTGTGTTCTATTGCCAGTGAATTCATACCTATATCTATCATATATTACTTGTGTAATGGATTTCATATTAATAAGTAGTTTGTATTCAGTATTGATAAAAAATGTCATACTTTATTGACCAAAAACGTTACAGGTGTAAGGTACAAAAAGGGCATAGCCAAAGTAGCCTTGAATAATTTAAATGTTGAAGGGCATTAAGGCCAAAGCTGATGCTAACTGTTTTAGATAAAAATAAAAAAATAAAAAGGGAACAGTGGCAAAAATACAAATTAAGACAATGAACAAAAATTCCTTTTTAATATGAACTTAGTATTTGAATTTAAAAATTGAAGTACTTTTAACCAAATATTTTCTAATTATACGACACTGAACTTGTGTCAATCTCAAATAATTCAACACAATCAATCCTATCCAAAATTAGGTCGGAGACACCTTTGCCATAAATCTTCAAAAATAATAAATGCATGAAGGTGATCAGCTGAGCAAAGGCCTATGGATCGGTATGTTTGAGGGATTTTAATAGTGGGCGGAACTGGACTGGACATAGCCGGACACCCTACCCAGGACGGGAAATGTGGGACGGGGGCATCGACGGCAAGCAGGGAACGGTCATAAGTGGACGTCAGTTTCGTGTGTTTAAGGGTTATTTCTAGGTCTGGCCATGCCAAAGACGGCAATATAATATGTATATAAAAATGCATATTCGTATTGGAATTTAACTAACAGTCGTAAATATATACACAGAGTAAACGTATTCAAATAATGTTTACGTTTCTTTATAAAACACTTTATTCTGTGTTAGTATTCACGTAATAGAGTAAACATATTCAAATATTACGTTTCTTTATAAAACACTTTATTCTGTGTTAGTATTCACGTAATAGAGTAAACATATTCAAACACGTTTATACGTCGCTTTATAAAATACTTTAATCTTTGTCCGTATTCACACGGATCTCGCTATTGTGATTCAGTTAATCGTTCTTTCTCTGGAAACCCTTATTCAAACCAACCCTTCCGGCTTTCTGAGAATACCTCAAGGTCAGGGAGTGTTCGAGTGAATCCGGGACCGAGTGTGTCCAGTCTGTGCTTGCATACCGCTCTCCACGATAACCTAAATAGCTGTGTGTTCAAGTACGCATTTCCTAGAAATAGTGTCGACCAGGGAACTGATATTCTCAATAAGGAAGTGACTATTGAGGCCAACTTGTGGTTACAAGAGCGTTAAAACTGATATGTCACTGCTTGAACATTCCTCAGATCAACGCCACGCCCCCTAAAGCGTGGGAATACGAGTACGTTATCATCCACCCCGTATAATAGCCACCTGTATATAAAACTTACTTGATATACCATATGCATATGAATATTCATTGCTGCTAGGTAAAAAGAGTAGCTTGTGAAATAAATATTCATTGCTGCTAAATGAAAAGAGTAGCTTGTGAAATAAATATTCATTGCTGCTAAATGAAAAGAGTAGCTTTTGAAATAAAGATTCCTTGCTGCTAGGTGAAAAGAGTAGCTTGTGAAATAAAAATTCCATCTTGCTAGGTGAAAAGAGTAGCTTATGAAATAAATATTCTTTGCTGCTAGTTGAAAAGAGTAGCTTATGAAATAAATTTCCTTGCTCTTAGTTGAAAAGAGTAGCTTATGAAATAAATATTCCTTGCTGCTAGTTGAAAAGAGTAGCTTTTGAAGTAAAGATTCCTTGCTGCTAAGTGAAAACAGTAGTTAGTGAAATAAAGATCTGCTGCAAATCTGGTATTGATAAAAGTTTTAACGTGTTTAGGTTATCAAAGGTTTTCAAGCGCAAGCTGATAATTAAAATGAATATTTTATATGTAGGCCGTGTGTTGACAGTGGTTTCTCAGTTATACCCAGGGTAATCAAACGGATCTCTGTGCACATGTGCTCTACCTGCACCGGTGCAATAGGAATAGAAGTCCGTAGGAATATAGGTCTGACACGATGTAAAATGCTATAGGACTCGCATACCTAGGAATCCTTGTCCAGGGTTCGCCCTGACGCACAAAATCCGCATATTTGACCCATTTCGTGAAAATATGCACACTACCATTTTCTATGCTTCAATTTGACGCAAAGTTGTCAATATTAAATGTTATATAAAATACAGAATACTGTATGTTCTAAAGGGAACATTGATAATTGATATTAAGTCGAATATGCGATAGCCAAGAACGTATCGGTAATCAGTATCTCGTTTGTTATATATTTTATGTAAGAATCTAAAATTGTTAATTTGTCATTCATTTGACTCCCCAAAACACATGAATGAATGACCACCACTAAAACATACTGGGGATCATAATGTTACTGGCTAGGGCAATCCCTGGTTTAAAGACATATTCTTGAACTATATTAATTTACCATGTAGGAACTTTGCCATGCCTCACACAGTCACAAAATACAGGAAAAGTAAAGTTTGTTTTGTTTAACAACGCCACTGGAACACATTGATTTTTATCATCATCGGTTATTGGACGTCA
>JAUTWP010172398.1:0-10096 GCA_033042655.1 Cyathermia naticoides | reverse complement strand
GGAACACATTGATGTTTTATCTTATCAGCATCCATTGGACGACAAACATATGGTCATTTAGAGGAAACCAGCTATTACCACCTAAACTCCTACCGATAAACAGAAAGTGATTTTTATATTCACGTTCGCACAAATAAGACAGCACATACCACGGCTTTTGATGAACCAGTTGTTTATAGCTTGATGAACTGGAACAGAGCACACTGGATGATGACATGTTCTCTATAGTTGAACCTCTCCTGCCCTACTTATTGGTGACACTCGTCATAAACACGTTCTATGCTATATAGAGCTATTTAGTTAGTTGTATGTGTTGTTCCATTCGTTTTCCCCCATTTGTATATCCATTCTAATAATAAAAAACAAAACATCTTTTGAACATGCAAAGTTGAATGTTGATGCTTTGGTTTTTCTTCAGCAGTCTTTCAGAGTCTTGGTATCGTTTCTTTTGGTATTCAGTATAGTAAGCACTAGCATTGCGTCAGTGTCGATTCATTTAATGGTTTTAAAATGCATATATGTGTAACAATGCACTTTCTAAGAATAGCTGGTGTGTATTACAAGCCACGTTAAAACCATCCTTGTCTCATATTGATTCTACATTTAAACTGTCCTCAGAGTCTGCTTTCTTCCTAAACGGTTAACGTTGTACGCAAATGGCTGTGATGACATTTGTTTTACATTTGCAGTGTTCATCCCGTATTAAACGATAAAGGAACTACGTCATAATTCTATTTTCGTCCATGTAAAACATATCCCTAATGGCCGTTTGTGAATGGCTGTTTGTAAGGGCGTTAAAGGAAATTAATCGTTTATGGATAAAGTGAAATCGCTCTAAACCGGACACTGTAAATTGGAATCTCCTCTTAACCGGACGAATAATTTTGTCCCAATGTGTCCATTTAGTGTAAATATAGCCCATGAAAATCGGACACTTCTATTAACCGGACATTTTACTTGGTCTCATGGGTGTTCAGTTTAGACAGAGTCCACTACTTAATGAGTGAATGTATAAAATTATGTTGACACAGAAAAGCATTAACATGAAACGATTTATGTATTGGGTTACTTGATTAAAAACACTCCTTTCCCAGCCATATAAATCCCTATCTCTATGTCTACTCTAAAATTAACAATAACGTGGGATGATTTTTGTTTACAAAACGTGACTGGGTAAACCACATATAGAAATCACATTAGGGATAACATGTTTTAGCTTTAATAAACTGTTGCACTTTACTTTAAAATAACTTCAAAATAGATTATGAAACACGCTCCTAAGTTACCAACGCATATTATTTTACCAGCAATATAATTTATTATAAAACTGTGCCACCCACACGACAGCACGTACCACATCATCTGAGATAGCAGTTTCTGAGCTAGACATGTTTCTACACCTAATGCTAAACCAAATGAGAACATCAAGAAATAGCTAAATCGTTAAGGAGAATATGCCTCATAGTGAATATATGTTAGGATTGGCCGTAAAAATATACAACTAGAATATTACTCGTATACAGAATGTATGTTAGGATTGGCCACAACATACATGACTAGAATATGCCTCATACTGAATGTATGTTAGGATCGGCCGTAAACATAAATAACTGGTCTATTGAAGGGAATCGAACGTGTATCCTCGCAAATGTCATTTATCGCATTATATAGTGAGGTAAAGTTGTGCAAAATAGTGCACTATTTGAAACTAAAACGCTGTCAGGGTGGTTCTATAGCAAATTTTACTCTACGCATACTAACCTATTTGTATGCAAAGTGGCGTGTTAGTATCATATTTTGCACTATTCGACCCCTAGTTGTCTCAGCTTTACCTCACTATTAGGGACGAATGACGTGTGTTGTGTATCAGTTCAGGTTTGTGCTCGAACCACAGAGCAAAGAGCCGCAGTTGTCAAAACATCATAACTTCTAACGAAAATACTCAAATGATAAAAAACAGGCATATCTTTTTGCATGTTTCCAATCATACCGTTCTGCATGTTGTCTATTGATCCACGAGAGTTCTTTTTAAACACTCTCCATCAAAGATGTTTTGCCATAAAACTTTATTTCCATCTGTGATACTGCTCGAGCGAGAACTATACTTTCGCCTGGTCAGTTTTATCTGGTTTACAACTACAAATATCTCGTTAATATTTTCTAACGCCAGTTTTTTTCTTTCTTTTACAAGACGCTGTTTACTTTGAGGCAGAATCTGTTGCCAAAGCCCTGTGGCCAAGCGAAGTAAATGGTCCGCTACACGGGTAAATATAGGAACACGTGTGAGGCATGCTGCTTCATAACAAACCATAACACTCTGAGGAAGCTGAAAGCTTCCAGGAACGCTATTCTCTTCCTGTATAGTGCTGTTTAATTTGACAGTGATTCGGTGGTGAATGATGCCATCATTTAGGCATGGACAAAGTGAGAGGAATTGACGATTCGATACGCACCATCATGAACCCATGTTGAACATACTAAATCGATTGTTTCCCACAGTTGCATGGCTATGTTGCATTAGATTTTATATTAATTATCTGATCTTGTTCAAACTCGTATCTCTGCACAAGACAGTGTCCGTGAAATAATAGATAAAATGTGAGGAGCTAGACTCACGAATCACTTAAAACGGTAATGGTATCAAATGTGAATATGAGTATATCATCCCAGCAAATAACACCCATCATGTGCATAGCTCTTATAAAAATCTATGTTAACGTCCATGTGTATGTTCAGCAAAGGTAGCATGTGGTAGCCAGCACTATCTGTTTAAAACGTGCTCAAATCTAATTCCGTCCCTGTGTTCTGTAAACAAAGGAAACAAATCATATCCGGATGTTTGCAAATTGATGACAAAAACATCATATTTCATGAAATAGAAATGTGAAGTGTTTATATGGTTAATCACCTTCACGAAACATATGTTTAATGAATGGTTAAGCTTGGACAATGATTATAATACACAACATGCAAGAAAACTTCCATTTGTCTTTACATCCACGTGTGTCACCTTTCTAATGGCGAATCACTGTTTTGACATTGCTAGATGGATGTTATGCTTTACAGATGACAAGGTGATGAATGGCAGCTATTTGGCTTGCTGAAAAAGCCAGTTAATTATGTATGAGGGCTCCACATGTTAAACATATAGTTCACATACGCTGACTGTAATGACTAAAGTCAGTACCACTGGCGCTGACACATGTTAACATAGCTCCCACATCCAGACTGCAATAACAACGTCAATTCCAATGAAGTCTGAACAGTGACAACGTCGTGCTATTTAAAACAATAAACTAGCACTTCGTTACAAGTATAATAAAGTAAAGTTTATTTTGTTTAACGATGCCACTGGAGCACATTGCTTTTTATCTTATCATCGGACGTCATTTATACGGTAATTTTGACACATTTCGTTTAGAGGAAACCCGCTGCCACCACATATGCTACTCTTTCCAATAAGCAGCAATGGATTTTTTTATATGCATTTTCCCACATACCACGGCCTTTGACGAACCAGTTGTGGACCACTTGTTGGAACGGAAAATAGCCCAAACTACAGATGGGGCCACTGAGAAGATCGATTCGAAGACCAACCGCTTCAAAGGCGAGCATGCTACCAACTGAGCTACATCCCGCTCTCAATTATTATGTCATTAGTATGAAATGTGTTTGTTTTAAAATATTCCGTTCCTATTTTATAATATTTTTTCACATCTTATAACATTTTTATTGATCCAAAATATAAGGACAACCACGGTATCACCTTCTCATTTTAACGTGTGTTTTAAACATTTATTGTTCCCGGACCATTTGACGATGTCAAGGTTGGGGTCCCCGGAATCATCGCCTTACAGAAATTTAAAATGTACACAAACATAGTTATATTTTTAATATAATTTAATAAATGTTATACATTAAAATTTTGACTAATTTGATATATAAGCATAACTGCAAATTTAATTAAAACGTGTATTTTCTATCAACGAATATCACACAGTGCTTATATGCAACTCTCGAAAGACATCGCTATTTTACAGTACAGTTATCCCAATGCCTGCTGTTTTTGTAAACAAAATCAACAAATGGTTGATGTCAATACAACTGCTGCATGTGCATCTGAGGTAAAAAAAAAAGACGTGCCACAGATAAACCTTTTCAGAACATCTATTCTAAATGGTTAAATATTTAACATAGTCCAGATTTTGTAGTAACACATTCACCTTTTTACATTAGTCTATCTAGTATGCTTCCTTGGTCTATTCGCCAAATTCTAGGATACACGCAATACAAACGTGAAAACAAATTGATCCATTGTATTCTGTGTTATGTTTACCGCATTATGTTGCTACTAATTCCTTGCCTTCTATATGATCAGTATCACCAGCCATTTATACGGTGTGTTAACATCTAAGTACACACGCACTAACCAACTTAACTTTACTGTCCCGGACGCAGTGGGTGGCTTGAATCATAAACGGCGCATATGATAGTCATATGTTATAACAGTTTGGCTTTGAATATAGATGTTAATCAATATGACATGACCTAACAAACACAGTGCATTGAGTCATATTTCTTCGGTTCGCTACCTCTTACATGTGTGTTTGATTCTTTTCTGTCTGCTCCATTGTGATTGCCATCATTCAGCAGTTATCCGAGAATAGGTCTTATAAACGACGTTGTAGTGAATTCAGAAATAGACGTATGTTGTAGGGTAAGATGGTGAATGGACGGTTGCTGTTGCTTGCTGTGTATGTGGGTGAGTTATGGATATCTAAAACATAGTTGTAACACATACAACTAATACATCATGTCCACGAAACAGCAGAATGTCTTTCAAACCAGACATTTCCAACATGAACTGTGTGAAGTGACACGTACATATTATAATCTTTGTCAGTATAAAAGTAAAGTTTGTTTTGTTTAACGAAGCCACCGGACTACATTGATTTTTTTATCTTATCATCGGGTATTGGACGTCATTTATGTGGTAATTTTGACACATTTCTTTTAGAGAAAAATCGCTTCCGCCACATGGGCAACTCTTTCCGATAAGCAGTAAGATATATTGTATAATGCACTTTTCCAAAGACAGGACAGCTCATACCACGGCAGTTGATGAACCAGTTGTGGAAGACTGGTTAGAACGGAAAATAACCCAAACTGCAGATGGGTTCACTGAGAAGGATCGATCCGACCCTCCTGTCAGTATAAAAGTAAATTTTGGTATATTTAACGACGCCACTGGAGCACATTGCTTTTTATTTTATCATTGTCTGTATATGCGATCTTATACTGAAACCAAATCCATTTAAATAGTAATATCATTAACAAAAACGATTACATGTATACATGAGGAAGGAAAGATATTTAAATGATAAACTAGTATTGAGATATATACCGTATCTATGCACAAGGAGTCCAATGAATAGCATAAATTATTGAGGACTGAATAATTAAATTTGAATGTGACAATTTAGAGCATAATCTTATATTGACATTCCTTTTATGTATGACATTCTGTGAAGAATCAGATGAGTACACACCGGCTCATGTTAATGAAGTCACCTGCTGGAGGTCAAACAGTCGTATGTTGTTTTAGTGGAGAAAATGAAACATAATTATGAGCTAGGCACGTCAAGAATGACAATGAGGAATGACAAGACGTTCCTAGTGTAAGTAATAATGATAAAGCGTTCTGAAAGCATCACAGAGAAAAGGAACTCTAAGGAAATACACGTCATACACTTGTTTGAACTGAAGTGTCAGATTTCCTCATTTCTCTTATCTCAGACAAATCTTTATAATCTACTGACAGGAACAACGAACACGTGATTCAGGTTTCTTCAGATTCAATCATTATGTTAACATCATGTGGCCTCGCTTTTAATTTTTGCAAATTGCTCCATTGGAAGCATATTGTTGGGATTTTGTTGGAATCAGTTATAATTATGTTAACATCATATATAGTCGAGCGATTTTTTTTCTTTTCTAATTTTGTTTTTCAAATTGTTCTATGGGAAACATATTTTTTATTGTTAGGATGTTCTTGGAAGCTTTTACATGTAAGCAGTTTTTAGGTGAGCTTTTGTGATGGAATCAGTTACATTCTGATGTCATAATATATGAATCTCTTTAGTTTATAATGAACGTGGTGTTTTGTTAGAACCAGCAACACGGATATTGATCATAAGAACAATTTTGTTTAAAGTTAACAATTTGTTCGATTGGAAGCATAGGGTGTTCATGGAATGAGTAACATGGTAATGTTATGTGGTTGAGTTCATTTAATTTACAAATAGTCCTATCGGAATCGGATCGAGAGTGTTTTGCTGGAATCAGTTATCATTTATTGCAATGGCATATGAATAAAAAAACATTTTGTTTTATTGAACGACACCACTAGATCACACTGCGTTTTATCTTATCATCGGCTATTTACGTGTTTTCTGACAGCGGTACATGGTAAGTGTTTTGTTGAAATCAGTTGCATTCTTATGCAATAACAACAAGCCTGTTTAGATTTTTCAAATATTCTCATTGGAATGTGTCGTCGTGGATGGAGAACATCATAAACTGCTCGAGAGAGAGAGAGAGAGAGAGAGAGAGAGAGAGAGAGAGAGGCGTCTACTATAATAGCCTGGCTATCAACGTGCACGTTAAACAACATGTCCCATTCTTCCAGGGGCGTCGTTAAACTAAACAAACTTTACTTTGGAAGTAGATGATGACGATTTGGTTAGAATGTGTTACTCTGTAATACAAGAATACACTCGTTTAGAGTTTACAATGTGTTCCATTGAAAGTAGATTGTGTTTTGTTGGAATCTGATGCATTGCAATGTCATACAAAAACACCTGTTTATAGTATATTATTAGTATTCACTTCTAGAAGTTTTTTTTATTTAACGACGCCACTATAGCACATTGATTTGTTCTCTTATTGGCGGCTATTGGACGTCATTCATATGGTAATTTTGACACATTTTAGAGGAACCCACTGCCGCCACATAGGCTACTCTTTTGATAAACCAGCAAGGGATCTTTTATATGCACTTTCCCATATACAGGGCAGCACATACCACGGTCGTTGATGAACCAGTTGTGGTCACTTCTAGAAAGGTAGGTCTTTACAGGTTTCACGTAGAAAGTTTGGCATGTGATTCTGATTCTCATCAGTCATGTGAATACGATAGCATCATATAGACAAGCTCATTTATAATTTACAAGTAGTTATATTGCAGATGATTCGAACATAATTCACAATTTGCTAGTAGTTGGTCAACACATATTCGATTGAGGTTTTCTCAGAATTAATCACATTATAACAACATGCGGTCAAGGTCATTTCCGAGGGGATTTCCGTCAAATCAAATGTCATTAATTTTACATGTTCACCAACTGTGTTTCCAGAATGGTTATTGTTGGCACAGTTGGACTAGGTGAACTAAATGAGATTTACACCCCAGATAAAACTGTTTTATGATACCAATAGAAGGCGGGATAAGATAAAATGTATTGAAAGTTAGGAGTCCTCGGACATTGACCCACACAAGATGCTAGTTGATAGACTGATACCTTGTCACGGTGTTTAATGTTAACGTTCAGAACCAGGGTGTTATAGCAGACGATAACATGCACAGATAGAGTAGAGTTTGTTTTGTTTAAGGACGCCACTGGAGCACATTGATTTTTATCTTATCATAGGTTATTGGACGTCATTCATGTGGTCATTTTGACACATTTCTTTAAGAGGAAACCCGCTGCTGACACATAGGCTACTATTTTTGATAAGCAGCAAGGGGTCTTTTATATGCACTTTCCCGCAGACAGGACAGTACATACACGGCTTTTGATGAACCAGTTGTGGAGCACTGGTTGGAATGGAAATCATGCACAAGTACTCTTATAGATTTAAATATAAAGTAAAGTTTGGTTTATTTAACGACGTCACTAGAGCACATTAATTTGTATCTTATCATCATCGGCTATTGAACGTAATTCTGACACACTTCTTTGAAGTATACCCACTGCTGCCACATAGACTACTCTTTTCGATAAGCAGCAAGGGGTATTTTGCATACACTTTCCTACATGCAGGACAGCACACACGACAGGCTTTGATAAACCATTTGTAAACCAAAATTGGTCCACTGAGAAGGATCGATCCGACAACTGACTACGTCATATGAAGACATGCTACCGATTGAGCTACGCCCTGCTCCACGTGTACTAGTACTCTGATAGTACATCTAGATTTAGATAGTATACAACATGCGTTTGTTATAACATTTCTAAAGAATCAATTTATTTCCGTTTTATCACTTGCACGACAAAGCATAGATGTTCTGTTTTCAAATATCACTTCCATAAAAAGGAAAATAACTGATCCATCAAGTGACTTGTCAAAACATCAACATTATATAGAGATTTAATGTTTTAATCAGTTCAGTCCGTTGAATCACGCCTTTCATGAACACATCCATCTTTGTACTTCTGTGTGATGTGTATCACTGTATCGTGTTTTCAGGTGTTGATGGGTTTGTTATACGTCATGGTGCTGTGTGTTTCTCGTTCCACTCTGACGTGTTTGAATGCGTATTAATGTTGCAACAACAATAGTGTTGTTTTGTTTCTTTAAATGGTGTTACAGTGGACTGTTTAAACCAACATCTGTCTAATCAGAATTTCTGTGTAAACCAGCACAATTTCAAAGTCCCATCCAGCCACAACACTGGATAACATCTGTCTAAATGGGCACTCTGTCTAAACCAGCATTTGTTGTTGGTCGCAACTGAATCTGGTTTAGACAGAGTACTGTATAGGATGTGTGTTTTAGATGCAGTTGAATCTGAAACAATAGGATAAAAATAAAGGTGCGTGCGTTTAAGCATTGCAAATTCATGTAGTTACACGCGAGTAAGAGAATAAACATCCTTCGGAAAGTCGGCTCAAGTTTTGTTCATGAATTTATTTGGTGTGAAACATACGAAACGTGTATGTTTTCATTAGCAACAACTTGTCTTGTATATTCCCTTTTCCGACATACACGGGAGTACATTCCAGAACATTTGAGGTACTAGTTGTGAATAATTGTCTGGAAAGGAAAATAACCCAATGCATCTTTCCAAATGGAGTCTAGAGCAATCGGTAGATAGTTCACATGTGGTTGTTGCTTCGAAGGATCGAATCTCCTAGGGATTTTATTTTCGTCCTACCAGTGCTCCACAACTGGACAAATTTCATGATTTGTTTTATTCTGGGTCAGTTTAGGGCAGGTCAAGTTGTTTAACGTCTACGTTTAGAGCCAGGCTGTTATAGTAGACGCCTCTCGTGGGCAAAGTCTATGGTTTTATCCACCCACCGCGTCCGGGACAGGAAGGAAAAATCATCTGAAGGAATATTTGTTTCTATCTTATTCAATTATGTGTTCTTAGTGTATGCTTTAAGGACAGGAAGAACACCACCAGATGAGAGATGACTCGGATATATACAATTAACAGAGTTGTTGTAGGATGGCTTAGTGATGTTACTATAATTGTCACTACGTGCAATACGTGGTGTGAAAATCTGATGTACGTAACTAAAATCTGATGTACGTAACTATGTAGCAAAATAATATAAAAGAAGTGGTCAGTTAACGTATCATGGGACTGCCCCGAAGATAGATAAAGAATAAATAAAGACTGTTCAGGTAACTGCCCTGAAGGCTGCTTAGCGAGGGGGGACTGCTTCGAAGATGTAACAGAACTTAGGAAACAGACTGATCAGGGCGTCTGCCCTGGAGACTGCTCCGGAGCCACGACCCTAGGTTCAATGGACTGCTCGACGACAACTAAAGACACTATACGATCACTATAATAAAATTAAGTTTAAAACATAACGTTTTTCAATTGTATGTACCACGCGAAATTAAGCCCATGGGCTTAAATACGAATACAAATTTATAGTTAACTCCCCCGGGTTACCACTTCAATGTTAGGCTTCAACCATTTCCGAGTTTCAAAAAATCCGTGGTAGTACTGACCCTGGCATAGAGACCCATATACATTTTTGTAAACATAGAGTTTGACAGTTGATTTGAGTATGGAATA
>JAUTWP010172387.1:0-10096 GCA_033042655.1 Cyathermia naticoides | reverse complement strand
TTAAATAAAACAAACTTTACTTTTCCTTTTAAAAAGTGTGTCAAAATGAACATATGAATGACGTCCAATAGTCGATGATAAGATAAAAATCAATGTGTTCCAGTGGCGTCGTTAAACAAAACCAACTTTACTTTAATTTTAAAAGGTCTGAGATTTAAAATTAAACCAACAACACCATTATCATTTGACGTCACATTTCCCATTATTTTAAATCACCCAGCAACATTTCCAAGAGTAAACACATCACAAGAACCAAATATAATTTTATTTAATTAACAAGTAATTAGAATCTGTGATCTACATATAAGTCAGATATTAATTATCAATTTGATATCCCATTACTAAGTTACCAGATTTTGATTTTTCTACTATGATGTCACACTTAATGTTTTAAATGCCAAAATGGCTTCATACGTCATATTAATTTTCAGATAACTAAAGTTTGTTTGTTTTATTTAACGACCCCACTAGAGAACATTTATTTTTATCTTATCAGTGACTATTGGATTGAATTGGAAGTCATTCACATGACCATTTTGACACATTTCTTTTAGAGGAAACCTGCTGCTGCCACATAGGCTACTCTTTCTGATATGCAGCAAGAGACCTTTTATATGCACTTTTCCAGACAGGACAGCACATACCACAGCCTTTGATGAACCAGTTGTGGATCACTGATTGGAATGGAAAATAGCACAAACTGCAAATTGATCCACTGAGAAAGATCGATCCAATGACCGACCACATCAAAAGCAGACACGTTACCGATTTAGCTACCTCCTGCTCTACCAAGTTTTGCTTTAACAACATGTTACAAAGTAACATCAGTGGTTCACAAGGGTTCATCAAAGACTGTGGTATTTGTTGTCCTGTCTGTGGAAAAGTGCATATAAAAGGTCCCTTGCGGATTATCTGAAACAGTAGCCAATGTGGTGGTGGTGGTGGGTTTTCTCTAAAGAAATGTCAGAATGACCACATGTATGACGTTCAATAGCTGATGATAAGATAAAAATCAATGTGCTCTAGTGATGTTGTTATTATATGTTAAATAAAACAATTCTTTACTTTAGTAGTAATAGTGAGTACTGATACTAAAGTCCAGGGTCCTTATTCACAAAAGCCACGCAAGGGTTTACGTGCTCGCAAAGGGTACACTAACACTATTTCATGGTGTTAGCATACCCTTTGCGAGCATGTAAATGCTTGCGTGGCTTTTGTGAATAAGGCCCCAGTTTACCACATAATTACACTTTTGTTTTTAACAGCTACACCCACCAGTACCTGTAATTCAAGAAATGTTACTGCAAACCAATTTTACAGAAGTTTGTATAGCAATCTCTCTGTAGCAGATTAAATGGGGACATCAATGATCCATTCATATTTGCCAACAATAACAATAATAAGCATTTGACGGTCAATCAACTTCTGATGTTTACCGGTACTTGCTTGTTAAGGATGGTTGTTGTTTTGCTGTCTTTACTCTCCTCAGCATTTTTAAGGAATGCCACTTTGTCTCCATCTTGAACATTATGAGGATTTATCATCATTATCAATACTTTTAAAAGTGTAATCTTTTCATTCCTATTAGCTTTTCAGTTCTAAAAAAAGATATGCTTCGGATAATTAATTAAATACAGTACTGTTAGGAAGGTATTTTCTTTAACAGTCAACTTTCAAAACAAATTAAAATTTCAATGTTTCCCAATAAAATATTTCATTTTCCTTTGTGACATTGCAATTTTGAATATGACATCATTAAGAAAACGTAGAAAATTATTTAGTTTTCTAAAATTCTGTTTATTAATATGTAATATATAGAGGATATTACATTCGTGTCCATGACAGATGATGTTTACGATACAAGTGCCCAGATTATCACATTTCCCTCACTCTCACTCGGGAAATATAATAATTTAGGCACGAGTGTTATGAACACAAATGTAATATTCTATTCATTATCGTAGAATTGCCTAGCTAAATAAACACTCCAATCAATCTTTACAAACTAACAACGTTTCAATGTCGACAGAGTATTTTTCTTGTTCCTTGATGTCATGAAAAGCTGATAACAACCCATTTGTACTACCAGAAAAGAAAGATCTCAGGGACCCCCATATTAGAAGAAGCAGGTATTCCTTGTGTACTCTTACTACAGTAGAGGCATTGGTTTTCCATTTTAGATTTTCCTACTTTCCGTTTCAGTATTTTACCAATTGTTTGCCAAGAGGACTATGAATTTGTTATGACATACGTGGGAAATCGTACGATAAATATGACCCTCGTTATTCTGTGCATCGTAGGTAATAAAAGTAATTGAAATCTGCTCCAACATAATTTTGCTTCAAACATTTGTTGACATTGAGTGTCTTGGTTCAGATTGTGAGTTTTTGGTAACCATATTGACAAAAATGCCTGATACGCAAGGAGATCTCTGGCTATTGGGGTTTCTGCACTGGCTACTTTTCACTCAACAACCAAAAATATTGAAATGCATGTTTTTTGTGACAGTATTTACATGATGTCAAATCATTAAGGTGCCTGCTACTTTAACCTAATTCCCCTCCACTCAAAAACAATTGGAATGTACTGTATACTATTAAAAATGTCTGTAAAAGTCATGTGTGTGAAACAAATAAGTGTGTGTGGAGATATGTACCTTATCAAACTAATGTCACAGCCAGTATTAAAACTGAATATGTTATAATTTTGAATAGCTGATCCAGGTTTGTTTTGTGATTTTGATGTGCCTTTCTTCTGTTTAAAAACAATGCCACTATCAATTTATACCAGGTGAAAATACACATGTTACTACTATTATTAGCAGGATGTTATTCACTCCTTTAACATTAAAATATGGCATTGAAATCTGAGAATTGTTACATGTAAGCAGTTAAAAATATCTGATAGGGAAAACACATTTAAAAACATGTTTATTAAAAGTGCAGTTTTGTTTAAGATTGGGAAAACACATTTAAAAACATGTTTATTAAAAGTGCAGTTTTGTTTAAGATTGGGAAAATACATTTAAAAACATGTTTATTAAAAGTGCAGTTTTGTTTAAGATTGGGAAAACAGATTGTAACTTTAAGCAAATTCAATAAACAGTAACTACAATTTTAATTTTATATATGGTTATGTCCAGTTTTTGCCATACTTGTTAAAATTTTAATGATCCTTTTTGTTAAAATAAACAAATTAGTCTGGTTAAATATTATTTTGTACTCTTGCCTTCAATTTTTATGCAAACTCAGTAGATGAAGTACACATTTCTACTTTTATAGTAATTGAGTGCAATTGTCTATCAGCTATTTATTTGTTTTATTTGTTGCACATGTGGTCTGTCTCTGGGTTGGTATTGGTGCTCTTTAGATGTGCAAATGAAGTCATTTTGAAACTTGAAATATACAGTGATAATACCAATCCAAATGCCACTGAAAACTTAGTTGGCAACATCATTTTATTAGATGCTGAATTTCAAAATATTTCATAACACTGAAAGGTCACATGGAAATGTTGAATACAATTCAATTAAGGGGCTGTTCACAATTTTCAACATTTTCACAAGCGTACAAACCGTATGCTGGGGGGAGTTGGTTAAGGCACCATGTACGCTTTAAAAAAAAAAAAAAATATTTTGATCTTTTATTTGTGAAAAATCTAAAAAAATTCTGTACTCTTTTGGGGTAGTACCAAATTGTGAACGACCACTAATGTAATCTTTAAATAAACTAATTGATAAAATTAAAAAGCAATTATCATTAGTTATTATCACTACTTACCATAGTTTCTTCTTTACTCTTGCGAGGACTTGGGTTACTTTTGCGATCCTTCATGACTACTGTTGGCCGAACAGTGATCTGCTGTATGGGCATATTGTTAAGATGAATGACTTCATTTGGTAAGCTGTTGACTTATATGCTCTCAGTATAGTCGATGACGTCTGTTTTAGATGTATGAGGTATAGCTATGTTTGTGACGCTGGTTAAAGATTTGCACCAAAGATCAACACCATACTTCAATGACGTCTGCATGTAGACATTGTCTCAATGAAAGGATCGGCAAATTTACACCCGTTGAACCTGAGCAGCAGAATTTCTAAAAACCAAAGAAAAATATAAATAAAATATTATGGTAGAAGCACAATTGAATTGCATAAAAATTGGTTAAGGTTAGCAAGTACTGAAACTACCAACAAGAAAATAAACCTTCGTAAGGGAAGTAATTATAACTATAAATACAATTAACAAAACATTACTCAAATTTCCGGTCTCTTGGCCTTCAAAAGAACTGGATTACTGTGAAAAACATAATTTATGAATATAAAGCAATCTTTTAAAAACAGTAAATTGCTATACCCATTTGCCAAATGTGACTAAAAGTCAGTTTGGATAACTAATAATAAAAATAATCGTCAAGAGTAATTTAATTTAAAATATTTGGGCTATTAGTCCATGAGCCAGGAGGCGTCTCCATGCACCAGACCCCTCCAGGCCACAACCCTATTTGTTTGGTATTTTTATGTACCCCTGGGTATGTTGGATACGAAACATGATGTTAACAGTAAATATTCTCATTCCAAATATAGGTTTTGTAGGGTTTTTGAAAAATAAAAAATATATTTTTATCTCGAAAATTAGGGGTAGGGATACTAAACTGGCAACAAGTATAGTTCTACTTGATAAAATTTACCAAACTTGGTTTTATTCTTTAGCAAATAGGCAGTTCTACTTTTTAGTATCAATCAATTAGTGATGGGATCATTAGTGACGTCATGGGATGGTCAAAGGTCACATGCCGGCGGGAAAGGTGAAATTTTGGGGGTTTACATACATGGGATAGGCTACCCGGTACTACCTAAACTATTTCATGAAGAAATCTGAATAAAATATATTAATAGTGTAGTCATATGGGTAGTTTTTTAAAAAGAAACTAACTCAGAAAGATGTATAGTTTTGATACATTAACCCATTCTGTACTCTAGGAAAAATGAGTAAAACAGAAAATCCCCCTAATACTAATAATGGCTTAGCAATTTTAATGTCATTTAGGAGACAAATGGACCAAATTTAGCATAATGCTTCTTTTCAACATATTAATTGATTTTAGCCTATATGTGATATTGAATATTATGGATTTTTCAAGATGGCGGCCAAAACCCAAAATGGGTACCAGCAAAATTGAAATATTATATTTCTCTGGCTGTAGTACTCACATGCACAAATGAGGTATCAAATCAGTTTTTTTAGGTCAATGAAACTGATTCTGGGCAAGGTATCATGCATATGTCACTAATTTTTAAGATTGTGTCAAAATCAAATATGTCCGCCACTGAAAACCATAAATATTAGATATTTCAATTTTGTTGTAATGTTGATAACCTATCTAATGTCATAAAAAAGATGGACAATCCCTTCCTGGATGACATCTCTTGTTTAACACAATTTCAAGATGGCATCCAAAATCCAATATGGCCACTACCGGAAACAATAAATATTAGATATTGCACCTTTCTTGTGAAACATGCCAAAATGGGGATTTGTTGGTCACTGAACCCGATTCTTAGAGAGGTACATTGCTAATGACATGTGACACCTTTTCCAGCATCACAGCTAAATATCCTGAATGAAAGACCCTCACAACTGACTATGGCATAAATATATAGAACATTTTTGTGTGCTACAGAAGTAGATTCTGAGTAGGTGGAATTTTGTCTACACCTCGACATTTCTGGGAGAAGAACTTCATAGGGGTTCAGGGTACATTGTTAAAGTTGCTTGTTTTGACATACACCATGGCAGCTACTATTGTGATCTTCTTAAATGTTTTAGAGTAGAAATTAACATGCTCAAATGGATGTGTGACCAATTGCACAAAAGCATTTATGACATGCACAGATGGCATTGCTTCTCTAATGTGTGTTGTTCTTTCCCACTCCATAGGTTACTCGGAAGTCTACATCTGAGTTAATCTGTGAAAGATTATGAAACATTGTAATTATGACAACTACAATGTCCGTGTCCACAAAGCATATTTGAATAATTGTTAAACCATTCTCCAATGCATGTTTCATGTGAACCACGATCCTTGTGTTGGCCTCCTCTTTAATGCAGCTGGCCATTTCGATCTCAATTCCAATCCATATAACATTTTCTCCAGCTGTGATGTACGGTATACAAACTCCCTTTTGGGAAAAGACATCCAAACAGTTCTTTCTTATGCATAGGATCATAGAGGAGAAGTCATTCTTGTTGTTTGGCAGCCTGGTGTCATCATATACTTTTTTGCTTAGATGGCTCATGGACTATATCGTTAAGAGTTGGGCAAACAATGGAACTTTTTGATAGAACAGTTGTTTCAATGGTCATTTATGTGTAGAATTGGAAACTGTTGGAGTGTTTGATGTAGAATGAAATTTGATATTGGTAAATGACTTAAATTCAAAATCACCACAAAAATGATAATTTTTCATATTGGTTTTATTTTCAATATACTATGGCTTGTAATATACTATTTCTGATATTTTTCAGGGTACTGATGTCAAATATAACTTTCAGCATGTGATCTATTGATTAGGTATCAAGATATTATGTTAAAACCACCAATTTTGACTAATTTATTGTATCCATGTATCTATGAGCCAGATTCAGGATGTTTAGATGGTTTGCAGTTCTCATTAAATGATGATCTATTTATAGATTCTTTATAATGTCCTATTGTATTGTTGTGTCATTATAGAGTATATATATGAAAACATGGCATACAATATATTAGTTAAAATACAAATTCACCTTCAGCAGGTCACTGACAGAAATCTTAATACCAATCCCATCAGATCACATTCTGGATGTCATATTTGGGATCAAACCATTAAACAATATCAGGAATGCTATATTACAAGCCATGGCATATTGAAAAATTAAGATATTTACCAACATTTAAAATTTTTGTCATTCATCCATTAAACATGTATTCTACACACAAAATAAACATTAAAACCATGCTGCAATGTTTCACAAATAATCTTATGTGTGCCCAACCCTATTACCATTACATCAAAGACACAGTGATTAACAGCTCAAAAAAGTGGTGTCACTGACACACGAACAGAATAACAGTACTGTATGTGTGAAATATTGTGACCTGATTTTCCTTTGGGGATTAAAAGAAGTCAATTTTCCTAGATACCAAGGTTAAAAATCCCATGCCTAGACTGAGAAATTCTATCTCAGTACCTACTAGCCTTAATTCGGCCATAGAGACCAGTACCGGTAATCTGCCTTCCTTATCACTTTTGCAGGTTATCCGGAAGTAAAAAAGGTGTAAGCCTACTGCACAATACAACAACATTAGGTGCTTCACACAGTACTGTAACAAAAGTAATATTCACGTTTTTCAACAATGCAAAAGTGATAATTGATTGTTCTAGATCAGTCATTCCCCTGAAAGATCAGGCATTCAAATTAAAAGATGGGATGGAACAGAAACCAATCACTAGCAACATCAGCTCAGTATGACATCATTTGAACATCCATGTTAATATTGTTTTTTAGGGGTGACCAATCAGCATGCAGCACAATAAAAGATCTCTTCTAAAATAGCAGAAGAAAGGTGTGAATGGACTAATGTCATTAAGAACAGAAATAGCAAGTGCTTACATCCAATTACGGTTAAAGTACGCTGTCAAATTGTAGGAAACAACAGTTTAAGTATTATACTGAACAAATCACAAAGCACCCATTGGTGAATAAAATTCTGACCAGTGTTCATGTTATTTTCATTGGGAGTGGTGTGTTTACACTTTTTATGATATAGTTTCAAGATACATTATACCTTTTCATTACAATGTATTAAAACTGATGAGGAAAAATTTATTCTTTTACGTTTGATAGCCAATCAACATTTACCGAATATATATTTATGCATGTGTGTGTGTGTGTGTGTGTGTGCATGCATGCATGTAATTACACACCCTCCCCCAAATAAAAAATAAGTAAATCTTCATTTGTAACACTAAGATGAAATTCAGCTATCACAGTTGGAGTACCTTGAATCATTACCTTCCTTAGCAAGTAATGCATACATATATGGAATGTTCAATAACAAAATGAAATTTTTTAATGAACCTTACAATGTCAATCCTTTGACATTTTCACATAAAGATGAAGTATGATACTCAGCATGTAGGAATGAAATTTCCTCCTTTCTTCCTCTCTTAGAAAGTAACGTTTGTGTTGTTTAATGATGCCACTGTAGTACATTGATTTTTAGCTTATCGTTGGCTATTGGACGTCATACATATGGTAATTTTGACACATTTCTTTTAGAGGAAACCCACTACTGCTACATAGGCTACTCTTTCCGATAGGCAGCAAGGGATCTTTCACTTTCCCATAATACAGGACAGCACATACCACAGACCTTGATGAACCAGTTGTGGAGCACTGCTTGGAACAGAAAATAGCCCAAACTGCAGACCGACCACTTCAAATGCGAGCATACTACCAACTTAGCTACATCTCAATCCTCCTCTCTTAGATGTTAACTACATGTAAATGTACTTTATGGGTTACTGTAATTCTTTTATTAAAGAGTTGAATGTAAAAAAAAAATTATGAAATGTTTATATATTTTATTTTTATTATAATAATTTTTTATAATAATAAAATTACTACATGTATTTGTAACTGCATGTAATTCTAAATCAAGATTTTAATATATATTTTTCAATTATTTTTTCAGATGATTAATTTTGGGCAAATTAAAGTTTGTTTTGTTTAAGACACCACTGGAGTACATTGATTTTTATCTTATCAGCGGCTATTGGACGTCATATTGGGAAAATTAAGACCAAACCCATTAGGATTTTCAGATATTTAAATGCTTACAACTTTAAACAGTGAAAATCTCTGCATGCAAATCACTGCGATATTTTCCTTATACATCAATTAACAACAACAATTTCACAACAGGACATTTCAGTTAATCCTACTTAATCCTGGGCTAAACAAATGTGTTGTACACATGAACTGAACTGTAATTGTATATAGAATTAGAAGCTAATATTTAGTTTGTGCTGTACATTCTGTAGTGTGTATGGAAAAACAACCTCAGACATATTCTTATATACATGTACTACAGTGAAACCCATCTAAACTGGACACCTTTGGGACCAAGTAAAATGTCTGGTTTTCAGAGGTGTCCAGTTTTCAGGGGTTGGATTTACATTAAATGGACACATTGGGACCAAATTGTTAGAGGGGTTTCACTGTATATAAACAAAATACTGTAAAACGGGTATTATTCACATTCACAGCAGAAAACGTTCATGATATCAAAATTATAGCAATCTCACGGTTTTAAATTTTTGCAGTGGACAGAAATAAATAAAAGAAAGTATACTGAATTATACTCTGGTACATACTGTTATTTCAACACCATACTAGTATTAGTCTAAAAGAGGTGCTCTTAATTAGTTTATAGCAACTCTTTCTGAACGGCTTGGCCAGTAAGTACTGCATCGTTATCCTTGTTTTATTTGTTTTGCTTTTTAATGGATTTTTTAGTATTATTTGTGTCAGTGTAATTTTCGTGTTTAAATTAAAACGTGAAAAGCACGAAAATTACACTCCTGTGAATAAAACGTGTTTTACAGAATCACAATCACATCATCAAACGTCATTTCACAATTAATAATTTAATTAAATTAAAAATTTTTAACATTTATTTTATCTTATTGGACGTCATACAAATGGTAATTTTTACACATTTCTTTAGAGGAATCACGCTGCCGCCATATAGGCTACACTTTTCGATAAGCAGCAAAGGGTCTTTTATATGCACTTTCCCAGACAGGACAGCACATATCACGGCCTTTGGTGAACCAGAAAACCTGCTTCCACCACATAGGCTACTCTTTCCAATGAGTATCAAGGGGTCTTTTACATCCACTTTCCAACAGACATGTCCACAAACAATATTCCTCTTTGAGAAATGGGCCTACATGTTGTATGTAAAAGTAAAACATAAAGTAAAGTTTGTTTTGTTTAACGACGCCACTGGAACACATTGATTTTTATCTTATCATCGGCTATTGGAC
>JAUTWP010172376.1:0-10096 GCA_033042655.1 Cyathermia naticoides | reverse complement strand
GTGGCTGCTTAATACAGGTTATATTGTATTAAATTAGCTGATTTGGGAGAAAATAAAGGTGATCTTTGAAGACAGGTAGCTGCTTAATACAGGTTATATTTTACTAAATAAAATTATTGGCTTATTTGGTAGAAAGTAAAGGTGACCTTTTAATACAGGTTATATTGTACTAAATTAACTGATTTGGGAGAAAATAAAGGTTACCTTTAAAGACAGGTAACTGCTTAATACAGGTGGCTGCATGAGCAGGTTTGACTTTAAGAGTTTTCTTCAGAAAATGAAGCAACATGTGTGTATTTAATTGTACTTCTAGGTTGACATCGCAGAATAAAGTATTAAGGTGGCAGTCTCTGTTTTAAAAAAAATATTTAACCATTTAGAATATATTTTGGACTTTTGTATGATGCACACCATGCTCCTTTCTTCTGACGCAACGATCTGCTGTTCCAAATTAAGGTGACGTGAATAGCATTACGACTTGGCGATGGCGGACAGCTGGCGACCTGCCACACCGATTTATAGTGTATTTCGCATGATCTATTTACGATACAGCAAATTGTTCCATCAGAAGAATGGAGCATGATGCACATCAAACAAATGTACAAGATAAAAATTATATTCGAAATGGTTAAATATTTTAAAAAAGAGACTGCCACTTTAAAAAATATTTTATATTATACAAGCACCTGTAGTACTATTACCATGGGTCTTTCAGTGCAATGGTAAATAGATAGAACTCACTGGGGATACAACTCACCAGGAAGTTCTTATACGTAAGGCTTTGACCCTCACAATCAATATACTGTTATCTAACCCTCATGTTCAGTTATTGACATATAGTAGATAATTTTCATCAAACCCATGCCCTTTCCAGTCCAGAAGATCAGCTTGCAAATACGTAACATCAGATTATTATGTCTTGATGGCAAGTTTATTTGGTGAGATTTCGAGTAACCCAGATATACAAACATGTTATCGAAATGTAGTAAGGCAAAAATAAATATTAAGTTTGTTTGTTTTTACTCAACTCATCCACACAAATTGGCCCTATTTTTTTTTTCTTTTTCTTTTTTTGGGGTGAGTGATAATCAATTTCAATTTATACATCATGTAGCTAAATATGCATGGAGTCAAAACAAATATTCCTACCTACCTACACACATTTGAAATTACAGGTCGGAAATGGACAAACAAAAATAATATATATTTAAGGATGGCCTAACCCAATATTATTTTTTCATAAGGAACTACCAAATATTTCCCTCAAAAACTGTCAGAATGTACATTATCGATGTACAATAGTTGAAAAAGCAATCAATATGCTAATGTGGTGTCGTTAAATAAAACAATTTTTTTTTATAGGACCACTTTAAAAAAAAAAATTTGCCTTTATTTCCAATTAACTTTTTTATATCTCCAATTATTTAGAAAATATCTAAAATATATTAGTAAAAAAAACAATGTGACCTGGTTATGGTTTTAGATAAAACATCTATAAATAAAATAATCAAAAAGGCTTTAGAAATACATTTCTGCACTTTCTGGTCATCCTGTTTGTAATATATCTGATATTAATAGATTTTGCAATGCAAGGACACACTACATGACTTGAACCTCAGGTTAATGGCTTTAAGGTCAGTTTCACTATAGAGTACATTCTGAAGAATGGAATAAAAATAATTTAAAAACATGTCCAATCAACCCATTTAACATCTACATTCAGAGCAAGCTATTTTAGCAGAGTTCTCCCGGGCGCTGTTTATGGTTCAAGCCACTTTATTATATTGAGAGCAAGCAGGCGTCTGCTACAACATCCTGGCTCTGAACATAGACGTTAAACAACTTGACCTGAGAGCAAGCTATTATAGCAGACGTCCGTCCATCTTGTGCCCTAGTTACGAACTCGGCCATTGTTGTGGTGCAAGATAGGGGGCTTTTTTTTTCAAAACCATTAACGTTGCTATTTATGTTGTTGTTTTAGCTTCTGTTTTAGCTTCTTCATGTTTTTAAATAATTATATTGTCTGAGAAACAATATTTAATTTCTAGAGTTGTTGTTTGCAGAATGTCATGATTTACAGAATTCTGTCAAAGAATAGTAATGAAGTAATCATGGAGCGTTGCACCTCAGCGTGAACTGCGGCCATCACTCTATCTTTCTCTAGCCTGTTTTCACTGGCATCCTATTTCTGTTTTATAATGAATACAAATAATTTCCATCTAAACTTGTATAATTTCATCCACAAAATAAAATATTATATTAAAATCATCATTAAATAAAACAAACCTTTCCCTCAATACAAATCCTAGCCAAGCTGGTGTATTATTATTATTATTTTAATAAAAAAATAACTGATATAGGTTTACCGGATTTTCATTACAAAAAAAATACATGTAGTTCAAATAATAAATTAATTAATTATTTGTGAGTAAGTGGACTCTGTCTAAACCAGCATTTGTCTAAACTGGAATTTTAAGTAAACCAGCATGATTTTAAAGTCCCATCCTGCTCTGTAACTCTGTATAAAATTTGTTTCTACTGACATTCTGTCTAAACCAGCATTTGTCTAATCTGGAATTTTATGTAAACCAGCATGATTTCAGTCATGTAAAGTTACTGTAATACGGATCTGTCTATACTGGCATTCTGTCTAAACCAGCAAATTTTGTTGGTCCCAACTAGATCTGGTTTAGTACACTGAGTTTATTCTGTGGTATTCTTTTCCCATTGCTGACGGGTCTATCCCCCAAATCTCTCACCCTGTGTTCCATCTCCCCCCAGTGGCGGATCCAGAGGGGGTGAATAGGGTGGCTAGCCACTCCCTCATTTCCTGAGCAATTTCTTTTTTACCTTCATTCCAAACATATTTAATGAATTTTATTAATTTCCTCAGTCTTTTTAATTAGTTATTTAATTTCTAGATCCGCTACTTCCCCCACCCCCTTTGTTTTCCTGTCCCCGATACAGTGGATGGCTTGAACCATAAACACCACTGGGGATAGGTATCTACTATAACAGCCTGGCACTGAATGTAGACATTAAACAACATGACCTGACCTCCCCATTCCTGTAAAAAAAGTAAAATTTGTTTTGTTTAACGACGCCACCGGAACACATTGATTTTTATCTTATCATCGGTTATTGGTCGTCATTCATATGGTCATTTTGACACACATTTTAGAAGGAAACCTGCTGCTGCCACATGTGCTACTATTTTTGATAAACAGCAAGGGAGCTTTTATATGCACTTTCCCATAGACATGATAGCGCACACTACGGCCTTTGAAACATTCATATTATTCAGCAGCCCCCCCTACTCAGTAACGCCGCTGCCGCCCCTTAAACCGCCCCAACCATCTTTCCACCACCACCGTCGCACTCTTCCACCTCCTGATCAGCAGATATCTGGTCAATTCCAAAAACAAAGTGTTTCGTCCAGATAATAAATAGAGGAGTGGCACCACGCACCTCGCTCAATTCTTCTGACGCAATGATTTGCTGTATCGTAATTAGACCACGCGAAATACACTATAAATCGGTTTGGCGGGTCGCCACCTGTCCGCTATCGCTATTCACGTTACCTAAATATGGAACAACTGATCGTTGCATCAGAAGAAAGGAGCGTGGTGCGCATCAAACAAACGTACAGAATATATTCTAAATTGTTAACTACGGTATTAAAAAAACCCAGAGACTGCCACTTTAACTTACAGTCAGCATTTTCAGATTTAATATTAATGATCATGGAAATACGATAACGACTACCAGAACAGAACTTTTTTTAATTTACAATCTTTATTTCACTCAGATAATAAACATGATTATAAGTTGTCAATACACTCAAATTCCATGTTTAACTCAGACGACATGCATGACATATGATGTTGAGAGACAGTAACACAATTTAGTAATAATCTAAATAAAATAATATACACATTTCCATTGTGAGAATAGGATATAGCATACATATAATTATTGCATATGAAATATTAATCATGTCCTTTTCACGCCTTGCTTCATTTAAGAGAACTTTTATTTCCGTGTGTAAACAAATTCCAAAACATATAATTATAATAAAGAAAATCATTTAAAACAAAGCATCTGTTATTCAAGTAAGAACGCATTAAAATTGCTTTCATCTTTTTAATATTTATAAGCACTACAAGTACACATATTAACAAAAAGTAAGCAATCAAGATGATTACATAATATTATATTACATAATAAAAAAAACATAGTAAATGCAGTTGTTTTTTCAGGAGGAACACATTTTGTTTATAATAATTATTACTGATTCCAGTCCACGTACAATTAACTTATAGTAAATAAAAACATGACGCTAGTTAAGTATATTTCTATAAGGTGTTTTTCCCCACTAGCGCAACGTGCTCAGCATTTTCATTATTGCATAGGTCGGCCAAATTAAGCACACCATATTTTGATATTAATTATAATGTAGTGCAAACACACTATGTAAAAGGTTGTCGGTTTTTCATTTTACCGTGTTTTTCTGTAGCGTCAACTAGCTTTGAGAAGACCATTCATTAATACATCTCAATTACCTTTTATACGACCACATATGTGACCCATCGCCACGGAATGAGTCACAAGTGAGATATATATTCCTGTGGATAGAACACATAGTAAGCTTTAAAATGATCCAACATTGATAAAGATCGGACTATTTTTCACCAAGTTATGACAGAAAAGGCACGCTGAATATTGATTAATCGAAATTTGCTTATTTGAAGAAAATGGACTTCAAAGGTTTAGGTGGATCACAACCTAAAGTCCTTAGCAACCGAGACCATTTCTTCATGAAATTGCTAATTTTCACTTTGGAACAGTTAAGTGAATGTGTTTACACAAAATTAACATTAATCGGGAGTCAGTAGCCTTTTATAAAGTTGCATAACTGGTCTAACACACACCTATAATTATTTAAAAAAAAAAAAATCCAAATAATTTTTTATAATAGTGATAATTCACTATTCTTGTCCTTCCTGTCTTGGGCAGGGACTCTGGCTTTCCAGAGTCCGTGGCCAAGACAGGCGTGCTTGAACACTTTTTTAGTGATGTAAGCACGTCAAACATTTGGCATTGGCACTATCCTTGACTAAATTAATTGATGATACATGAAAGCTATATAATCACAAATCAGGAAACATTTTGATTTTGATAAGTAAAATTATCAACTGATTAGCTTTGAATAGTCATTCAAGACACAATACCAAACAAAATGTTCCCGGTAGATAACAAAAAAACTCTCTAAAACAACAATAATAATATTTATTGTCCAGCTTGCAATACCAACTTAATTCAAAAACACCATTTGAAAACACTCATACATTTTTATTTCACAAAATACATGGTTATGTATGCTGTTGGGGTCGTGGGCATGTGATGTCCTTGGAGTCCTCGGTTGTGCAAAACTGTCTAATCTTGTTGTAAAGATAGTTTTGACGGGCTTGGTCCAAACCTGGTGGTGTCAATGGACATGGTAGATTACAGCTTGGGATGTTGTCTGCAATTTTCACTAAATTGACAGTCTTCTCTTCTGAGTCAGAAGTTTCCTTGGTAAATACCTGACCTGGGTATTGACTGTCAAATCTGAAAAAAATCAATGTGAATAACAAAATAAGTCTTCTTTTAATTTTTTTTATTTTGATCTCCATTATATTTTATGTCAATGTTCGGTACCCTTGATGGTGCCTTCAGTTTATGGCAATACAATGACAATCAATATAAAGGATACACATGTGCATAGACAGTTAGACTGTTTAATAATTTAAAATATTATTAATAGAATTCATTATGTATAAAAATAAACTGATATGTTTATATTATTAGTGTTGTTTATATTTGTAAACCAAAACATGTTACAGAATGTTTAGTAATTGAATAGAATAAAGAGAATAAATAAATTAACAAATAAAAATTACTTTGAAATTAAATTATAAAATTCAAAAGAATATTTAAAATATCTGGGTATTGACAATGAAATCTAAAAATCAAAGTACAATACTACTACTGTAACTAGCCACAAATGAAAAACAAATCAAAACTTGATAATCATTTAGCTGGGGGCATTTTAAGTCAGTGTATAATTGATGAAACAAAAACATTGTTATGATTATGAATGAGAATTTAATTATTACAAACCTCATTTTGTGAAGCATCTTTATTCCTGTCAGTGGCCTGAAATGTGGTGATAAGAATGCTTGCCAGTCATACTGTTTCACAAACGTCTCACCTAGCTCATTGCCGACCAGTTGAGGTCTGTTGACGCCTATCTGTGTACTTTCTTGAACAACCTTACTGATGTCATCCAAAGTGTTAACGGGCGTCCTTCTGAATTTTTGTTTGAACAACCCAAAACACCAATCCGGTGAAAATTTTGTGTGTCCAGTGATAAGGAAATTTACACTTATTGTTCTGTGAAGTCCATGAAGTACTCTCCAACAAAGATACCAAATCAAGAATTTATTTTTATTCTGACCCGAACAGTTGTCACAATGTAAATGCAAATCCGTCTCTCCCAGGCTATAGTGGCTCAGAAAATGGTGGATATGAAATCACAGCATTTGATCCCTTTGACGATGACATTCCCTCATCAATTAGATAGTTAATTTGCTGTGGCAGGGCTTCACAGCAAACACCAAAGATGGCACATTTACGTGGCGTCAAGAAAAAGATTGGCCCAGGCTGGTAGGGGTTTGAAGGAAAATGAACCTGTTGTGCAAAATCAAAACTATAATGCATTTGCATATCTCTGGAGCAAGGTTTATTTTGACCAAGGTTTGATAGCTGAAGTCGTGCTACTGTTTCCTTTGCATTTATCACCATTTGATCATAAATGCCTTTTTCCATGGACACAACACGAAGATGCTCTTCTTGTTTTTTTAATTTTGCTGACTTCACAACATCAGGAAGATTTGCTGTGCGATATATAGCATGGTTGTTTTTTTGGCATTCAAAGCACAGATCACTCATAGGCTTGGTTTTGACAATGTGGGGGACAAGTCGTTTCCAAACCGCTTTAAATGTAGTGATTCTGGTTGCACGGAAACCTGAAAGATATAAATTTATATTTCATTATACTTTGTAGTATACAATTTATATTTTAATTTCTTTTTTGTTAAACATAATTTATTTAATAAATATCAAAATATCCAGCAAATGTTTTGACTATACATACCTTGTACTTTTCATAAATCTGACACACATACAGAAATTGAACTGAAATCGGGCCATACATATAAATAATTATTATCATGGAGGAAATTAATAACCTACAAGGAAACAATCTTATTACTTACCTATGTTAATTATTATTACATAGTAAAATACTTCATCAGTTTATAGTTGAACATGAATTACAAGGTTGAAAATAATTAAAATAAACTGAATAATAATTTAATGTTTACCTAAAAATATTTCTAACTAGAATTCTTTTTAGTTTTTTTTGTATGTGATGTGGAAGGGATCATCTAATTCAATTGCAGAGAATTGCAATTCAACATTATTGTTTTGTGGACATGTACTTTGCTGGAAATGAGGGCTCAGGCTCAATTCAAAAACTTTAGTTCAGATTTATTTATTTATCGAAACCTTTATGTGAAATGATAATAAAAAAGCTTTCCGTGTGAACATTGCTTTCCATTCAACGAAATGTTAACCGCAGTACATTTTGGCATTTGTGAAACAGGAATGATTTTACTTATAAAAGGGTTGTGTGTATTAGTTGAAATAAACACAGCCAAATCAAAGCAAGTACAAAGCTGAGAAAACTCTTTTTATGTTTTTGTTTCAAATCTCACAAATGTGTAGAGCCACTTTATTGCTCTTACATTGTACTAGACAAAGAGAAACATGTCCTTTTGATATAGCTAATACAAAGGGATGCTTAATTGGTGGGTAAGACCTCCAAACAATAGCCTATAGAAATGTTATTCTCCTCTTATCAGTACCTGAAAGACATTTCCAGGTGGGCTCTAAGGATTACCAGAGTTCGTGTATTGCAGAAGTTTATTGTATAAGAATTACCAGAGTTCGTGTATTGCAGAAGTTTATTGTCAAACATCAAATGCTTTTAATTCTTTTAAGTTACATAGATTAATTTTATTTGATGTCTTTGTAGTTGATTTGGTCAAATAAGTTGGAAGAAATCAAATAAAATCCTGGAAAATATTGTGAAAAGTAAATGCTTTTTAATTAGTGATATTTCAGAACTAAATTAAAATTTAAAGTTATTTTATTTTTAAAATGATATAAATATTTCTTAATTGTGACCGATTATAATAATGTTGAGACTCCTCTTTGCCAAATTTTGTTGAGAAAGAAATAATAGTACTTTTGGTTGCTATGGACTTTTTTATTTGTTTTCTGCAAAAGTAGCTTATGCAGGAAATAAGTCAAAAACAAATGTTCAGGTTACCACCTATCGGTTAAAGTTAAGAACGGAACTTCGAATATCAATAAATGGAAGTTTCCTTTATGAATGAAAATTATGATTCAGCAAATTTATTTTCAAGCGAACCGACAGTGAGTCGGTTACATGGTAACCATTAAAACTTGTAAACTTTAATATTTTACACTTGATGCTCAGCACTCAAACATTACGTTAATAAGTGCGACATAATTATTACAATTTACAATCACCATAATATATTATTATAACACTTTTCTCTTTAATAGTATACATTTGTTTAAACAAGTGCTGACAAAACCAAACTAATTTGTCCTCAAAAACACCTATGACTATGAGCATCTATATTATAACAAAAATAATTCGGGGGAGCATACCCCAGAACCCCCTAGCAATCTAACTCCATTTGGTAGCTCGGCTTGTTTGCCTCTGGCAAAAATGAAATGTAAGCGCCTTAATGAAATCCTGGGGAAAGGCCTGAACAGTAATATCTTGCAACCAGTTTAAATTAAATGCCATGTATAGAGTCGAGTCCAATATTTTCAAAAAATATCCACAAATTGTTGGATACAGATATACAATTTCTAAAGGAATATATTTAATGAAAAAATACTGTTTGATAATGATTTAAATGTTCAAACCATTTTAAATGTATAATGTACACCGGAATCCAGAAGTATAATATTGTTTTTGGCAAAATTAGCTTTTTAAAAGAAAACATTTGTAACTTAAAATGGCAGTGTCTGTTTTTTATAATAAATAACCATTTAGAAAATATCTTGTACGTTTGTTTGATGGGCACAACGCTCCATTCGTTTGAAGCAACAATTTGCTGTATCGTAATTAGATTACATGAAATAAGCTATAAATCTGCGAGGCGGGTCACCACCTGAACGCCATCGCAATGTCATAGCGCTATTCACGTGACCTAAATGTGGTACAGCGGGATCGTTGCATCAGAAACATAGAGCTAGGTGCTCATCAAATGAACATAGAAGATAAAATTATATTCTAAATGGTTAAATATTTAAAAAAACAGACACTGCCACTTTAGCGCTATTGTAATTATTTTAGGAAAGTGAAAGTAATATTGAAACAAAAGAAATATTCTACAAGCATTTAAAACAGACATTTGACAAAATATGCTATTTTAAAACTCATTTCCAAATTATCAATGTATTTGATGAAGGAAACATCTTTAAGAAAGGTGTAGTTTCTTCCGAAGAATACGTCAGCATATTAATAATTGAAGGTGTAGTATTTGATAAATTTGTGGTAACCTATAGGTTACCAGGTACACATTTATGGCAATCTGTAAAAAATGGGTTACCAGGCGCAATGTTAATTTGTATGCCTGCTTCTGGTATTTTCATAAACACTTCCGATACTAAAATCCTTATAGAATGGTCTCTTTTTTAGATATCTTGATAACTTTTACACCATTTTAAAGGGAATTTAATGGACAAACTGTTAATAATCTAAATTTTATTTTTTTATTAGAGGTGACTGATTTTGCTGTGCTAGGTTAAAAATAAAATAGAATTTAATCTGAACATTGATACTACAGGAATCTAAATGAATTCTAATGATTTTCTCTTAAAGGTGCAGTGTCTGTTTTCTATAGTTTATTATCTTTTACTAATGAAAAATACAAGCAAAACTACAGTT
>JAUTWP010172375.1:0-19364 GCA_033042655.1 Cyathermia naticoides | reverse complement strand
ACGTCATTAAACGACTCAAACGAACAAGTGGAAACTATAGAGTCTCGAAATAACCTCATGGTCATAAAGCCCATGAACTAAGACTGAAAAATATCTCAATCATCGGTGCAGATGCTGTCTCGAAATAACCTCATGGGCATAAAGCCCATGAACCTTTACAAATTCGCTATGCTTGGTGTCAAAAGGACACCATAGTCTCGAAATAACCTCATGGGCATAAAGCCCATGAACAGAAAATACTACCGAATATACACACACTATCATTATCAGAAATGTCTCGAAATAACCTCATGGGCATAAAGCCCATGAACCCAGCTATTTTAATCTCTACTCTAAAAAAAGAAGGCATGGGTCTCGAAATAACCTCATGGGCATAAAGCCCATGAACCTCGAATTAATCAAAAATAGTCCATCATATTGGTTACCAAGTCTCGAAATAACCTCATGGGCATAAAGCCCATGAACTCACAAATGCTTATCACATCGATGGAAGAGAAAAAAGAGCCGAGTCTCGAAATAACCTCATGGGCATAAAGCCCATGAACGGTGGTGCTACTTACCGTAGTAACAACAACGTTCCAGCAAGTCTCGAAATAACCTCATGGGCATAAAGCCCATGAACAGGTGAGGTTGAGAAATTACAACTAAGCGATATTAAGTCTCGAAATAACCTCATGGGCATAAAGCCCATGAACACGACACATACATAGCTGTATACCGTGACGGTGTTGACTACGTATCGAAATAACCTCATGGGCATAAAGCCCATGAACAGTAAACTTGATGATGAGATGAAAGCTATGGCTATAAGGTCTCGAAATAACCTCATGGGCATAAAGCCCATGAACACATTAAAAGCAGATAAAAAATCGCCTATCAACAGCAACGGTCTCGAAATAACCTCATGGGCATAAAGCCCATGAACCGTTCACTTGCCGTTCACTTTTATTTTTTGTGTTTTCTTCAAAGTCTCGAAATAACCTCATGGGCATAAAGCCCATGAACTTGGCTGAATATCTGTTGGAGAACAACTACACGCGAGAAGGGTCTCGAAATAACCTCATGGGCATAAAGCCCATGAACCAGATTTGGATATCGAAGAGATGAACAATATCTTGTCTCGAAATAACCTCATGGGCATAAAGCCCATGAACTAACTCCACGAAAGAAGTGGTTTATATACCCATCGCAGTTTCACGTCTCGAAATAACCTCATGGGCATAAAGCCCATGAACTACAGAGACAAATGGGAAATACGGGAATATCAACTCAAAGTCTCGAAATAACCTCATGGGCATAAAGCCCATGAACTTTTGGGGAAGATTACAATTCTACAAAACATATTCCGTCAAGTCTCGAAATAACCTCATGGGCATAAAGCCCATGAACAATATAATCAAAAGGATTGAAAATGGCAACAGCTAAGAAAAGTCTCGAAATAACCTCATGGGCATAAAGCCCATGAACACTAAAACAAACTTTAGAAACATTTCGCTCATGCTGTCTCGAAATAACCTCATGGGCATAAAGCCCATGAACGCCAACATCAACATAATCGCTATATACCAGTAGTATTTATGTCTCGAAATAACCTCATGGGCATAAAGCCCATGAACAGTATAAGTTTAGCATACTTTCTCTTTTTTACAAAATCTATACAGCTTGACAACAACGATATTAAAGAACTTTTCTAAAAAGTTGGCAACTCTATAAAATATTTACTATTTATTAAAGTTTTATTTTAACATATTTTATAATAAATACCTAATTTTAGCCATTTATTGATACTAAATAATTTTTTGATACTTGATTTTAAACTCCATTTTAGAGGTCTTACCAATTTTTATAATTTTTTAAGGTTTAAAACCCCTTATTTATAGGGCTATCAGTCTTAAATATTTATAAAAGTTGGTAACTATTAAACTTCTAAAAGTAATCTAAAATATTATTTGTTATATTTAGTTCAAAGATATAACTAATATATAAAACTTATTTCACTTTCTTTGAAATTTCTTAAGAAAAAAGTTGGCAACTCCTAAATCCAAAAAACACTATCTCTATCAAATGGGTCTGGATGCTTACCTAACTCTTGGGAATTTAAAAGGCATTTTTGGCATAGCCTATATATACGAATAGAGTCAGTTTTAGGATCAAATGTAGCTTTTAACTCTTTTATAAGGTGTTGTTTGTATTTTTCACTTTTGAGTTCGCACTCAAAGACAGACTTGTTCACTCTTGTGCCATATCCTTCTAAGATATCGCTTACTAAACGACGCTTTTTGTTGTTTGTTATATCGTAGATAACAACTACTCTTATCATCAGTATCTTCCTACAAAAGCTCTGTACTTGGCTATACCGTTTACAGTTCTAGCCAAAAGGTAGGCTTGGTCGCTGATGATATGGTCTATCTCTTTTTTACTATTTTTATAACGAGTTTTAGCAGAAAGTCTATCGAGAACTTTTGTAGCTACTCTTTTTTGACTATACTCATCTAACCTACCCTCGCCATCAACACAAATAGGCTCATCTTGGTTAAACATGCGAAATATAACCCTATCTACTACAAATGTACGAAACTCTTCAATCATGTCAAATACCAACGAAGGACGGGTATTGTCACTGCTATGCAAAAACGAGATATGCAAACTAAGCCCAGCTTTAAGTGCATGATGGTGTATACGACCATACAAAATGGCATATCCATAGTTCAACGAAGCATTTACCACATCGGTAGCACCTTTTGTAGTACGGCTATCAAACTCAACCTTGCCTTCTAACATCAAAGACAAAGCATCCCAGTAAAGATGAGAAACCTGCCCCTCATATCCCATGAGTGTTGAAGTTGGATGGACTTCAGACAAAAGAGTTTTTTGAATATGTCGCATCTTTAAGATATGTGCGTTAAACAAACTATGGTACTTGTTCAAATAGCGAAGATAGTTTATCTGGTTTTTTGTTTTAGCTCGAAGAAACTCTTGTGCTATCTTTAGCTGTGTTGAAGTATCTTGCATGGCTAGTTGAAGCTGTGTCATCCGTGCATAAGCATGTTTGGGTGTAGACAAGATAGCCAGATGATTTTTCAAAGAGCGATCTAAAAAATCTATACCGATTCCCTCTTGGGCACACATAGCGATAAAATCCGAACTGATAGAAACACGACTAGCCGCTATGATAACCCTCTCACACTGAGTTTTAGGCATGGAAAAAAGAACTTTTTTTATCTTCTTTACTACAACTTTGTTTTTAGAGATACCAACCGATGTACCTGATTCGTTTATATAAAGTGTCGCATGTGAGTTTGTATTCAAAACTATACTTTTATTTTTTTGAATATTTTAACATAATTTTATATTAGTGGCAATAGTTTAAGTTTATATCGGTTTTAAGATGATGTTAAATACCTGTATCTATCTTCTTATAATATTTGTAAAAATACCAAAACTTGATAGAACAAATACAGAAAAAAGTATAAATTTAAATGTATAAACCCAACTTTGCTATTCCAATATCAAGATGCTATCAACTGCTGTTCTATCTCCTCATAAGAAAACTCAGGTAGTTTTGCATTGACCTTTGCATGTTCTATTGTTATGCCTACAAGTTTATTGTCTTTATCTACATCTATGTAAATGTTTTCATTTATCTCTATAGTCTCTGATACTTTTAAATTGTTAAACTCTAAAATTGCTGTGTCTGTGTCTTTGAAATATTTTACTTTCATCTAATCTTCCTTAAATCTTCTATCAAAAAAAGCATTGTGTACGGTCTCATCATCTTCGAGTAAGATAACTCTTAGATATTTACTAATTTCATCTATATAAGCCCACTTTTTATATCGTCCATCAGACTGTTGTACAACCTTTATAGGTTGAGCTATAACTTTTAAAATCCACTCATCTTTTATCTCTAACCTATCTGGGCGACTTCTAGTATATTTGAAATATTCTGTAGTTTTAAACCTCATAGTCTATTTTAACACAAATAGTTCTAAATTCAAAAGATGTATATTTATACACATCTTTTGGCACTAAATATAACTACCTAAGAGTATTTTATCAAGTACACAAGAAAAACAAAATAACCTCATGGGCATAAAGCCCATGAACCGTCAATGGTAACATCGAGAACAACAGACACTTAGGTCTCGAAATAACCTCATGGGCATAAAGCCCATGAACACTAGAAAGGAGATTGTGACTTATGAATGGAACTAAAATAGTCTCGAAATAACCTCATGGGCATAAAGCCCATGAACTTGTAGAAATTGAGAGTGTTCGGAATGAGAATATAAGGTCTCGAAATAACCTCATGGGCATAAAGCCCATGAACACTTCTGTCAAACTGGAGACACGGTCGTTATCCAAAGTCTCGAAATAACCTCATGGGCATAAAGCCCATGAACCACTACAAAGCGATGGAAAAGTATTTGCCGACTTGGATGAAGTCTCGAAATAACCTCATTGGCATAAAGCCCATGAACACTGTACAAAGATAGCAGTGCTAAACAAAAGAACTTTTCGTCCTACAAAGTCTCGAAATAACCTCATGGGCATAAAGCCCATGAACAAATGAAAATGAATATAAGTTTAAAGGAAACTGTCAAAGAGTCTCGAAATAACCTCATGGGCATAAAGCCCATGAACTCTTCTTAAAGTTTTCTCCGTAATAAGCTACTGCAAAAGCGTCTCGAAATAACCTCATGGGCATAAAGCCCATGAACCTGCATAATGAAACTATCTAAGCTAAAAGCAGACATCAGTCTCGAAATAACCTCATGGGCATAAAGCCCATGAACTCAAAAATACTTACTGTCGTCTCAACATTTCCATCTTTATTGAGTCTAGAAATAACCTAATGGGCATAAAGCCCATGAACCCGAATGGGGTTTTTATGTTTAGAGTAAAGCCCTAAGTCTCGAAATAACCTCATGGGCATAAAGCCCATGAACCCAAGCCCTGCATGAGTTGCATCATCCAAAACCTGTCTCGAAATAACCTCATGGGCATAAAGCCCATGAACAGTAAAAAAGCAGGGTCGAGTGGTTATCTTGTGTGACGAGTCTCGAAATAACCTCATGGGCATAAAGCCCATGAACCAAAACGATTTTCACGATTCGGTGGCTGTGCTTTTGTCTCGAAATAACCTCATGGGCATAAAGCCCATGAACTATAGAGTTTATGCAACATCTTAAACAAAGGAAAACTATAGTCTCGAAATAACCTCATGGGCATAAAGCCCATGAACTGTTTAAAAAGTTAACAGCACAAATAACAGACTTGACAAAAGTCTCGAAATAACCTCATGGGCATAAAGCCCATGAACGAAGATGTACAGCGCGTGCGTATTCACCCCTGACGAAGTCTCGAAATAACCTCATGGGCATAAAGCCCATGAACAGCAAACTAAAAGCGTCCGATATGCCAAAAGGCTTGTGTCTCGAAATAACCTCATGGGCATAAAGCCCATGAACGAAGATATTAAGGACGAATGGGGTGTAGACGAAGTAGTGTCTCGAAATAACCTCATGGGCATAAAGCCCATGAACCAGATCAGAGAGTATTTCCGATAATGATTATCGGACTTTTTGGTCTCGAAATAACCTCATGGGCATAAAGCCCATGAACTATGAATCTACCATGCTGTTATTTCAATTAGAAAATATACCGTCTCGAAATAACCTCATGGGCATAAAGCCAATGAACTTATTAGGGGAAATGTTAACTAGTATGGATGGATGTCTCGAAATAACCTCATGGGCATAAAGCCCATGAAAGTATAAGTTTAGCATACTTTCTCTTTTTTACAAAATCTATACAGCTTGACAACAACGATATTAAAGAACTTTTCTAAAAAGTTGGCAACTCTATAAAATATTTACTATTTATTAAAGTTTTATTTTAACATATTTTATAATAAATACCTAATTTTAGCCATTTATTGATACTAAATAATTTTTTGATACTTGATTTTAAACTCCATTTTAGAGGTCTTACCAATTTTTATAATTTTTTAAGGTTTAAAACCCCTTATTTATAGGGCTATCAGTCTTAAATATTTATAAAAGTTGGTAACTATTAAACTTCTAAAAGTAATCTAAAATATTATTTGTTATATTTAGTTCAAAGATATAACTAATATATAAAACTTATTTCACTTTCTTTGAAATTTCTTAAGAAAAAAGTTGGCAACTCCTAAATCCAAAAAACACTATCTCTATCAAATGGGTCTGGATGCTTACCTAACTCTTGGGAATTTAAAAGGCATTTTTGGCATAGCCTATATATACGAATAGAGTCAGTTTTAGGATCAAATGTAGCTTTTAACTCTTTTATAAGGTGTTGTTTGTATTTTTCACTTTTGAGTTCGCACTCAAAGACAGACTTGTTCACTCTTGTGCCATATCCTTCTAAGATATCGCTTACTAAACGACGCTTTTTGTTGTTTGTTATATCGTAGATAACAACTACTCTTATCATCAGTATCTTCCTACAAAAGCTCTGTACTTGGCTATACCGTTTACAGTTCTAGCCAAAAGGTAGGCTTGGTCGCTGATGATATGGTCTATCTCTTTTTTACTATTTTTATAACGAGTTTTAGCAGAAAGTCTATCGAGAACTTTTGTAGCTACTCTTTTTTGACTATACTCATCTAACCTACCCTCGCCATCAACACAAATAGGCTCATCTTGGTTAAACATGCGAAATATAACCCTATCTACTACAAATGTACGAAACTCTTCAATCATGTCAAATACCAACGAAGGACGGGTATTGTCACTGCTATGCAAAAACGAGATATGCAAACTAAGCCCAGCTTTAAGTGCATGATGGTGTATACGACCATACAAAATGGCATATCCATAGTTCAACGAAGCATTTACCACATCGGTAGCACCTTTTGTAGTACGGCTATCAAACTCAACCTTGCCTTCTAACATCAAAGACAAAGCATCCCAGTAAAGATGAGAAACCTGCCCCTCATATCCCATGAGTGTTGAAGTTGGATGGACTTCAGACAAAAGAGTTTTTTGAATATGTCGCATCTTTAAGATATGTGCGTTAAACAAACTATGGTACTTGTTCAAATAGCGAAGATAGTTTATCTGGTTTTTTGTTTTAGCTCGAAGAAACTCTTGTGCTATCTTTAGCTGTGTTGAAGTATCTTGCATGGCTAGTTGAAGCTGTGTCATCCGTGCATAAGCATGTTTGGGTGTAGACAAGATAGCCAGATGATTTTTCAAAGAGCGATCTAAAAAATCTATACCGATTCCCTCTTGGGCACACATAGCGATAAAATCCGAACTGATAGAAACACGACTAGCCGCTATGATAACCCTCTCACACTGAGTTTTAGGCATGGAAAAAAGAACTTTTTTTATCTTCTTTACTACAACTTTGTTTTTAGAGATACCAACCGATGTACCTGATTCGTTTATATAAAGTGTCGCATGTGAGTTTGTATTCAAAACTATACTTTTATTTTTTTGAATATTTTAACATAATTTTATATTAGTGGCAATAGTTTATATCTGTTTTAAGATGATGTTGTCTATCTCTTTTTCTGTTAAGTTTTCTAAAGCACTTTTATCGTAGATATAAAGCAAATGAAGTTGGTTTTCTACAACCATAAGATAAGTTATCAAGCGATAACCTGCACTTTTTCCTCTGTTTTTGTCACTATTTGCTATGCGAACTTTATAGACATTTGATTTTAACTCAACACCTAAATCATCTCTTGAATCTACACTAAAAAGATACTCTTTTATATCATCGCCGATATGCTTATATGATTTTGACAGTTTTTTAAAAGCTTTTTGATAAAGCTCTTGCTCTATCACTTCATACTTAGACATCAACTACTCTAGAGTTACATAGATGCCTGTATCTATACCTTTTGCATCGTCTGCATCTTTTATGGTATCTGAGAATTTTGAGATATCTTTCAAAAGTTCTTTTTCATAGCTATTTAACTTTTTATCACTGATTTTAGTTGAGAGAACTTGAAAATCATTTATCATGTTATCTTTTTTTAACACTTCCAAGAGATCTAAAAATAGATTTGACTTGTTTGCATCTATCTGAACATTTAACTGCATAAAAACCTCTCTCTATCTTTTTGACTTATTATAGCATAAGAAATAGTTTTTAGGAATTTATACTAAAAAAAAATTTGAAAGTATGAAGAGCTATAGGCTATGGTTATGCTACCTTTTTATCTCTTGGTATCGGTGCTGGAGCACCACGAAGAAGCCCTTCTGTGCTTAGATGTTCATCTATATCTTCTCACCATATACCCAATCAACATTGCTTCAAGAGGCAAGTTGTATATCACTAACTTTATGTTCAAGAAAAAACTTATAAAGAGTTTTTGGTTCTATATCAACAGTATGTTCTTTAAATTCTAAACAACCCCAATCTTTATTTAAAAAAGCAGTATTAATCTCCTCTAACGAAACATAAGAAGACAAAAGTTCTTTTAAATCAACTTCACCATTTTCACCATTTTCAAAAGTAAGATAAAAATGATACGCATCTAGTAGTTTAAAAGTTTTTAATTTCATAACTATGACCTTTCTATTTTAATGGCTCTATTTGGTAAAAAATCTGACTATCCCACATAGAGATTAACTCATCTTGATATTTTTTACTCCACTTTGTTACTAACTTTAAACATCTTTTAGGCAATTTACCTTCTATAACCTTAAGAGTTTCAAGTGATATAACAGCTTCAAAGTCATTATACTTTACATGTATATGTCTAGGTGGATGCTCATTGTCAATCAGATACATCCTTATGAGAATCCCATAAAACCTACTTATCTCTGGCATCTTTTACCTTTTTATTTTATCATATTTTTTATAAACAAATATACCATAAATATAAAAAATAGATAAAAAACATTTCAATGTGAAATATTTTTCTCGTGATTGCTCATTTAACTTCTTAATCAGAGGAGAGTTTAATTTCTTCACTATTCATTAAAACATAACCTCATGGACATAAAGCCCATGAACAATACAATTTTAGCATACTTTCTAACTTTTGCAAAATCCACACAACTTAACAATGGCGATGTTAAAGAACTTTTCTAAAAAAGTTTACAAACCTAATGACCACTTAAAACCAATTCTATAAACTCCTTCCTCTTTAATGCTTTTTGCTTTGCTCTATCCCAAGATTTTGGATTTTTTTGTAACTCTTCTTTTATCTTTTGTGCTAATTCAACTTTGATAGTTTCATACTCTTCTATCTCACCATTTTGCATCATGAGGATGATTTTGACTATATTGTTGTCATGTTTAGCAAATACTCTATCTACTGGTGACATGTTTTCTAACTCTTGTTGTTTTTGCTCTGCATCAAGCTCTTTAACTTTAGTATCTAACTGTTTTTGTATCTCTTTTTCATTGTTTCCTATTAGCTGTCCATAGCCAACATTGGTTTTAGCTCCAACACCTAAATCTTGCAAGATTTTGTCAAAAAGAAGCAATTTTTCCTCTTTTGTGATAATCCCATCTTGAACATCAAAATAGAATCTAAAAGTTACATTTGGAGAAACTTTCAAAAACCTCAACGGTATAGGGTCTTTAAACTCATCATTGTGAGGAGTGATATAGTCATAATCTAAAAAACTTTCATTTATGTTCTCACTTTTAACTATAAAAGCATCAAAAAACTTATCTTTTTGTCCTTCAAATATTTCTAATTCTAGTTTTGATGTATCTATAGTTTTATCAAGCAACTCTGGTATATACTCTTTATGTTTAAATGCACTTCTAAGAACTCCTTTTACAGATGAACCACTAACAACAGGCATACCAGTCGTATAGTCAAAGAAAAATCCAAGCTGAAACTCTCCAGAAACTCCACCTATCTCATGTTGATAACCACTACCTACAAGAAGCCCAGGATAGATAGTTGTCAAGTCAAGATATTGATCTAGTGGTAAAGGTGAAAGTTTGACAAGTTTTTGATTTAAGATATTTTCTGTTTTTTGGGCTATGATATTTTCCGTTTCCTGTCCACCCCTAAAGAGATGATTTCCTCTTTCATCTATAAAGTAGTCTTTATAAAAAAGCCAGTTTATATTTGAAGTTTTAGGAGCTTTAGTTAGTGTTTTCATCACTTGTTTCCTCTCCTTTTGCAAAAGTATTCATAGCTAGTTTTAAAGCTATGGCTGATTTTATGATTTTTCTTTGTATATTAATTAAATTGTTTTTATTGTCTCTCTGCTTATCAAGTAGATAGTCCAAAAGTGTTTCATAGTCATCTTTTTTATCATTTATCATAAGCAAAATTGCCTTCATAACTTTTGGTCTATCTTTTTGAGAATTTGCATTTTTATTTTCAAAAAAAGCAACACTAGGAACTAGTCCTGATTGGGATATACTAGCTCCAAATGAAGCTATATAACCTCTGTACTCATTTGATACTGTACCATCTTTGATAATGTTTACAGATTGGAGTATCTCTCTTGCATCTTTTATCTGTTGTGGTGATACTTTTTTCATCGTTGTACCTTTTTGATATTTGTATATCCATATCCTACAGTTGCATTTGCTCCTATCTGGATAAGTTCATCTTTATCAAACTGATTTTCAAACTTTTTGATTCTTTTACTATCCTCGTCATCTAAGTTTGTTGGTTTTGTTACTATATAGTAAAACCTACTCTCTCTTGGAACTATCTCTTCATACCAAAGGTTTTTTGATTTTCCATCTTCAAGATGATTTCTAGCTATAACTGGTAGATTTTCACAGTAGTTATCAAAGTCATGATCATTCAAGATAGCTATATCTTTTCCAAGAATATTTTCTAAATCCTTTATATCAAAATTTTGATAGACTGCATCTGTCTCTTCAATAATAGTGTTATCTAAATTTTCAAATATATAGGCTTCATTTTTCTTAGGTTGAAGTTCTAAAAGTTTTTCTAATATAGTTTTTTCTTTTATAGAGATATCAAAAACCTTTAGATTTGCCAATAACTCCTCAATAATTGCTGGAGATATAGCTCTAAAAAAAGCTTTGGTGTTACTTCTAAGAGGAAGGACTAAAAGATTTGCACTTAAAAAACTAAATGCTCCTTTTTGAGACTCATTTCCTCTATCTTTTACAGGATGAGAACCAAACACATACTTAACAAACTGAGTATCATCTTCTTTTGGATCAAAAAACTCTCTTAACCCACCTTTTAGACTTGATGCATTTATCGTTGGTCTACTCGTAGTAACATCTCTTTGTATTTGGTTGTCAATGATTCCAAAATTGTTATCGCCACTTCCTACATGTAGATTTGTTACCGTATGTAAGATATATAAATCACTTTCATTAAACTTGTTACTCATTTTGATTCTCCTTTTATAAGTGTATATTTGTTGTAGCCTATTTTTTGTAAATTTTCATTTTTGATTAGTTCTTTTAGCTTTGATGTAGGCTTATAAAAAACCGAACCTTGTTTAAAAAAGTTATAAGTCATGCTTTTTTGAAACTTGTACTCTTTTTCGTCTATATCTTTTCTCTTTGTTCCATCTTTTCGTTTAGTAACTTTTGAGTTTATAGTTCTTATAGCTACAGTATCAGTTATAGCAAAACTCGACTCATCAAATATCTCATCATTTGAAGCTTCTATGTATGTATCTGATGCAAGTATCAGTTTTTCAACTGGGTCTGATTTGTATATAGCTTTTATCTCATATTCATAGCTATCACTTAACCTATGCTCTTTTAAAACTTCCATCTTAAAAAGCGATCTCTCACCACCAAGTGAAACGATAGCATCATCAAGTGAAGTATTTATATCTAACACAAAAGCAAAGCTAAACTCTTTTTTTAGTTTGTATGAACTCTTTTTGAAAAAAGCATTATCATCACTTCCCCCTTTTCTATTTTTCTTGATACCAACTTGTTCATCTTTTAAAAAGATTTTATCTAGTAGATATGTTTCATCCTTTGAGATTAATTTATCATAAAGATTTTTTGCATCTTTTGCTTTATATCTCTTTTGATTATCTCTAAATACCAATTTAGGAATATTGTTTTCAACACTATTTAACTGCAACCCACAATCTTTAGCACTAAAATAAAACAATTTGTCATTTTGATTTATCAAAAAAAGTGGAGATAAGTTTTTTATCACTCCTAAATCTGGCTCATGTTTAGAAGCTATATCAAATCTTTCTATACCTACAAGTTTTTTAGCCTTCTCGTAGTTATGTTCATCTACCCATTCACCTTTTCTTTTTCTTGTAAGCAAACCTTTTTGTATAAGTAACTCTTTTCTAAGCATCCCAAGTATCTGTGTCTGTTGAGGAATGTAATGAGACTTTGCAAGATAGTTATCATCTCCAAAAGTCTGCTCTCTACCAAAGAAAAACTTATCGAGTGGTTTTAGTTTGATTAGATATTTCATACTTCACCTCCTTTTAAAAACTTTATCAGTTTGAGTGTCGTGTAAAGTCTTTTTATAGCTATATCTGCATCACTCTCCTCATCAAAAATGATGATGATATACTCAACCAAAACAGCTGTAAACTCTTTGTATATATCTTGATGTGATTCATTGAAGTTGTTATCAAAAAAGTTTCTTACGGCTTTTGGCTCTTTACCTATAGCCTTTAGTACATCTTCAAGTTTTCTAATCGTATGATGAAATGAACTCAATATATCTTTTTCTTCTTCTATAGATAAAAATAGTTCTGTAAGTTTTCTAAACTCCTTGTAACTATCATTTGATTGGTGTAAAGTTGTTTCAACATACTGACCACTATGATTTAAAAGTTTGATGGCTATGTTATCTTTAGTACCTTCTTTGGCTATATCAAACAGTTGTCTTTGAGCCTCTTGTAGAGCTTCATATAGAGGAAATTTATAGTAACTTATAGATACACCAAAAGAGATGGAAGGTAGTTTTTTAGCATTTTGTTTTTTTAGTGTTTCTATCTCTTCGCTAAATACATCATGAAAATTTGCCCTAATCTCTTCTAACACCTGCAAGATATATCGGTCATCATTTACAATAGGTGCAAAAAACAGTAAATCATCTCCACCTGCATAAACAACACTACCACCATAATCTTTTATAATCTCATTTGATGAAGATGCAAACTTTAAAAGTTTTTGAGAGAACTGTTGTTGTTCTTTATCATCTAAACCACTAACCAATGCACCTATATTGTCACCATCTGCTTGTACTATCGCTATATATTTATGATGGTTTTTAAAGTTACTATCTTCCTCTATTTTTTTATAAAAATCTCCATCATCAACGAACTCATTAGAAATATTATTTAAATCTTTTGTAGCTATAGACGGAAGTGATTCAAAAGTGCCATCTTTTGTACCATAAGCATCTTCTTTTAAAAATGACCCGTTTATATTTTTCATAAATATAGATAGATAGTTTATATCTTCTTTTGGAATTACTTTTTGTTTGAGTTCCAGCATATCAAGATATGATGATAATTCATCTATTGGTTTTTCTGACTCTTTTTCAAAGTAACTGATTTGAAAATACTCTTTTAAGAAAAGTTCTATCTCTTGTTCTTTATTTTGAACATCTTTTAAGCTTCTTAGTCTATCTTTATAAAATGCTAAGGTATCTTCATCATTTTTAAATTTGTCTATATTCTTTTGTGTATCTTTTAGACTACTTTGAAAATGCTGACTTATATTGTGAGCTAACTGTTTTAAAACATCTTCTACTCTTTGTTTTAGTTTTTCAAGTTCATCATCTTCTGTCTTTTCAAAGATAAATCTATCAGGAAAAAAACCTGCTCCTAGATACTGCTTTGATTTTTTACTTGTAAAAAGTTCATCTTCGATAGCTGGTATGAGGATATACTCTTTTTTATCTTTAAACTCCTTAACAATCTCTTTCATGATGTATGAAAAGAGATAACTTCCTGCCCAAAGTTCACCAGTTTTTTTAGCATTGAAAAGTGTTTTATAAATAGGTCCGATTGTAAGTGCTATATAAGTCTTCATGAAACAACCTTAAGAGAATTAAATATATTTTGAAGAGGTGTAAAAAACCTTTGTGCATTATGAAACTTTTTATCTACAACATCTTTTAACTCAATGCCCTCAACAAAAGAAAAGAAATCCTCTATATCAAATCTAGCAGGAGTCTTTATAGTAAAATCACCACGACCAGATATACGAAATGGTTGATTTAGCATAAGATGTTCAGAATCAAACTTTTTAGCCCAAAAGTAAACTTTTACTTTATCACCATCGAAAATAGGTTTAAAAATGACAGGCGATTTAAATCGTGAAATTTTACTATTTGATTTGGATACATTAAAGCCCTGATCTCTCCAGTTTTGAAAAGAAGAGAGACCAAGTAAATCTCTTATGATGTATTGGTTAGTTGTACTATCTTCTTTGTTGATAAAGTGCATTTTAACTGCTTTTTTATCCCAAATAATCCCTTTTTTATCAAAATACATAAACATCAATGACTTTGCATAAAAAACATTTGTTTTATTTGCTCCTATCTCATTTATCCCTGAACGAAGGAGTCTATAAAAATCTTTGATATCTTTTTCATAACTATTTTTTGTACTATCAAAAGTATAAACTTTAGTAAACACAGCTTTATCTATCAATGAAGCATCAAATGCTTTATCTTTGATATAAAAACATCCATACCCTTTTGACTGTCTTGTTCCAAAGTTTGTATGTGCAAGAAAAGCTTCAAAATATTTTTCGATAGCTTCTAAAACCTGTTTATCAAAAGAAAAAAACTCTATTGAGACATCACTACCTATCACTTTTTGTTTAGGCTTTGACCCTCGCTGATTACCAAAGTACAAAGGAGGATACTTTTCAAACTCAATAGTCTTATTACCTTTTGAGATTATCTTCACTTTATAATCTAATGATTTTTTATTGTCATGGTGTTCTCTAAATGGTAAAGAACTATCCATTTTTTCTAAAAAATCATCAAACTTTGGCTTTAGTTCTGTAGCCCTCAAAGTTGCACCATTTTGTTCATGTTGAAAGTGAATTATTGGGGTGTGTTGTTTGAGGGTAAACTCTAGTTTGAAATTACTCATGAAACCTCCTTGTAGTATAATTTTGACAACTCTTCTTCTAAACTATCTGACCCTTTAGTCCTATTAAAAAAAGGCTTGTCTACAATCTTTATATCTTTGATATCAATATATGATAAATCTGCATCTGTAAAATTATTATTGGATAATGTAGAGTTATTAAATTCTACATTTGTTAAATTTGACCCTATAAAATCAATATTTGATAAATCATGGTCAAAAATACAATCTGTAAGGTCACAGTTTTTAAAGTTAAATCCTCTTAAGGTTTTTAACCACCTAAAATCAATTCCACTTAAATCTGCATCTGTAAAATCATTATTTGATAATGTAGAATTGTGAAATTCTACATATGTTAAATTTGACCCTGTAAAATCAATATTTGATAAATCATGATCAAAAATACAATCTGTAAGGTCACAGTTTTTAAAGTTAAATCCTCTTAAGGTTTTTAACCACCTAAAATCAATTTCACTTAAATCTGCATCTTCAAAAGTAATCTCTTTAAGAGAGTTAAAGCTTTTTAAGAATGGTTCTGTTATTTTAGAAGAATTTGATCTTGATATTGTTATTTTTTCTAAAGTAGTATTGAAAAAATTTATATTTTCTAATAAACATCCATCAAATTTTGTATTTTTTATTGTGCTATTACTAAAATCTACTTTATCAAATACAAGTCCAGAAAAATTACAATCCTCAATAATAGAATGAGACAAATCTATTTTGATAAATAATTCATTAGCAATATCAAAGTCATCAAATATCTTGTTTTTTAAAAATGAAAATTTTTGTCCATAAAATTTTAGTTTTTGTTCATGGTAAACAGACTTATATATTTTTATAAGATATATTAAATTGATTCGTTGAATAGCTTCTATTTTTTTATCGTCTTCTGTTTTATCGTCTTCACTAAAATATATAAAATCTTTTGATTCACCAATATTCAAAAGTGACCAATAAGCATAAAAGCAGTGTAGTGTTTTAAAACTTATCTCTTTACCGAAAAGTTTAGTATCTTCACTTGTTAAAATTTTATTTAATCGTTCTCTTGCGATGATTTTTATATCATACAACTTTTTATGTTCCTCAAAGGCATTTATAACTCTTTCAGTAATATTCTTTTGAGAAAAAAAACTATCTATTTCATCTTCTTTATTTAACATAGATTGTATTAAATAATTAGTCGCAAAAAAATCAATTAATTGTTCAGTAGGATATAGCTTGTATTCTAAGTTTTTATCAAATTCTATTTTTGAAATACTTCCTATATAGTAATCAAATGCAGCCTTGCAATACTCTGAATTTTGATGCTTTTGAAAAAATTCATATTGTTCTTCAAGATTTTTACTTTCATAAAGAACTTGTAAAAATAAAGGATTATCAATATCTTTTTCCCCAAGTTTCTTAAGTTTTGTTGAATTATATTTGTCCAATATAAATTTTTCATCTGATTGAACATCTTTTGCTAAACTATATGAAGCAACTATTAAAATATTATAATTTTTGAGATATTTATCTTTAGTTAATAAATTTAAAAAATTATCTAATGAAGTATTTTTATTAAAATCATCAATAACAATTAAGGTCTCAGAAGGGTCAATAGTTTCTTCTTTACCTAGTCCATTTTCACTGATTAATTTTTCTTTTAATTTATTATATATTGTCTCTTGTGAATCACTTTCATGTATCAGTTCATCAAACTCTAAATAATACAATGTTTTAAAAGGTTTATCATGCAAAAATCTATAAGCAATAGAGGTTTTTCCTTCTCCTTTTCGCCCAAAAATCCATATATGTTTTGTATTTTTAGTAAATTTTTCATGTATATCTTCTAGCTCATATTTTCCATCATTAAAAGTAGGCTCTATAAAATTTTCAGATAAATTACTTTTATAATACAATTCTGAAAGTTTCTTTTGATAAGCTTTTTTTAAAATATTATTTTTTCTCTCTTTAAAATAATTTGATTCTAAATATTCTTTCAGACCTTTTATATTTTGATTATCCTTGTTATAAAATAATTCACTTTCAACTTCAAGCTGTATATTTTCTTTTATATAAAAATCATCAATATCTGGACATTGTTGTTTTACTTGTGCATGAAGGTAAATAAAAAACTTATTATCTTTAATATTTTTAGTATCAAATATTCTTTTTTCTGGATATGAATATTTGGGATCTTTTAATATATTTTCAATAAATTCTTGAGTTATGTTTTGACATAAGTTTTTTTTAGTAATTTCAAAATATGCTTTTGTTAAAACTAATTTAAAAGTATCAAAAGGATTCTTTGATGTAGTTAAATCATAGAAAAATTTACCTACATCAAAGACAATCTTAGGATTCATCATTATTTCTTCCATACTCCATCAGTACCTATCCACTCCAAATCCATTTCAGTTTCAATTTTTTTATTTGACCACCATCTACCCATCATGTTGATAGGATATTTTGAAGTCTGTTCTCTTAACTCTTTAATTTTTTGTTTATATTCATCAAGATTTTCAAAATCTCTTTTGTGATAATCTGATTCAATCTCATCATAAATAGTTTTATATTGATTTGCAAGTTGGGTATATTTTTCAATCTTTGTATACTCTTCTTGATGCATCAAAGCTAAAGAAGTTAGTATCATAGATAAGACCGCAAGTATTTTTAAAACAAATGGATTCATCATCTCCTCAAAACCAAGAGATACGATACTAAATATAATAGGAACAGCCAAGTACAATTTATATTCTAGCTTTAACCAATCTGCCGTTTTATAAAGCCCTTTGAAAGTGTAAGCACAATCTTCAGCCAATCTCTTTAAATATATCTCTTTATCTTGCATCTTCTTTTGCCCCTGTACATTTTTTTTCTAAATTGTATATTTTCTGATTATGGATAATTGATTGTGTATATTTTTCATACTCTAAGATTGTGGTATTAACACTAATATCCTCAACATCCAATTTCATAACTTTATCTTCCCATATAAGAGGTTTCCACGCACCATCAATTTTTACTTCTGGTTCACCCATGATATCTACATCTTTACCATCAATTTTTACTAAAATATAATAAGATTTTAAATTTTTATCAGGAGACTCTGTTTTCTCAAATTTCTTTGGAAATTCTATTTCTAATTTTTTTATAAGTTCTATAAAACCCTCTTTTGTAGTTACAATATCAATATCATAAGTCTTTTTCTTACAACCTCTAAGATATAGATTTGCACCACCTGTAATAGCCCAATTCTCTTTTATATCTTTAAATTTTTTAGAAATATTATTTACTGAATCATATAGATTACTATCTACTCTTAAATCCCATGCGATGTTTAATACTTCACCATACTTTCCATATATTTTTTCATCTATATATGGACACATGGCTTTTATATAGTGATATTTTACAAGTAAACTCATAGCTGAATTTGTTTGGTTCAACTCATCATAAACTCTTGTTATTTCATTATCAAGTTCATTCATCTCTAGTGAAGCTTTTTTATAATCAAACATATCATCAATATATTCATATAGAAGCCCAAATGATATGAAAGTCAGTATTATTTTTAAAAGTTGTAGCTGTTCTGAATGAAAAAATAATACGTAAACTATATACATAAACAACAACAAAAATATTGGACTTAAAATTTTTATTATAAAATTTCTTTTTTCAATATACATGTATTGAAATTGATGATGATTCCAAAATGCATTTTCTTGAATAATAGAAAGAAGTATTTTCTCAGATGTAGATTTGTCTATTATATTGTAATCACTGGCATCATCTCCATTTTTTTCACTTAAACAAGGTTTGAGATTTAAACTAAAAAATATACTCTCACTTTTTAAATCTGAAATTTCAAATTTACTAGGAAGGTATCCATATGCAATTCTTAATATTAAAAGCTTATCAAATTTAAAACCAAGCATATTTGCTCTTTTGATACGATGTTTGATGTATTCTGTATAAATATGAACAGCTGCAACTAAACTAAGTAAAAAATATGAAGCAATTTTTAAATACACCTTTAGTTCTTCTATAGTATCTACATATAATAAAATTATAAGGAGAAAAAACTCTATCCATAAAAGCTTTTCTCTATGATTAGACCATTTTCTAGCAAGTTTATATAGTTTATTTTTGTAACATTTTAGATTAACCATAACAATAAGCCTTTATCTCATTCCAATCAAACCGAAACATAAATATATGAAAACTATACAGCGTGCTTTTAGCCATGCAAAAAACCTTAAAAAATTTTACTAACCACATAGTATCAGAAATTAAATTAATTATTTAATAGTTATATGTAAATAG
>JAUTWP010172364.1:0-10098 GCA_033042655.1 Cyathermia naticoides | reverse complement strand
GTAATTTGGTGTCAAATCAAAGAATTGATTTGAAGGGGAATGAGGCCTGTGACCAGCCCCATATTGTATGGTCGATTAGACCTGTGTTTGTTTTCCCAACCTGTGGTTGTTAAATATGTAGGCTATTGTACAGTTATTCAGAATGTTGTGATTTTATTGCTAGTGTATTAGGTTTAAGTATGCAGTACTAAAACGTAACATGATACTCAGTCTCATACTTAGCATGTTTTTGTCAAACATATCTTTTTCATTTTCATTATCGTATGTCCATCTAAAATGTCTCAAATTTCTGCAGCGATATCACCCTGATGATACATCTTTTTGCACGGCTAGTTTATTTCTGCTACTTGCTATTTAGTCTTCCTTAGCAAGAAAAACTATGATGGGTGCATTGGTTTCAAAATGTATAACAACAGAGAAAGAATAAAAGAACGAAGCATGTAAAGGAACATTGTTGTATATAAATTATATGCTGTTTTGAAAAAATCACTTTATTCCTGTGTATATGATAGGAGCCTGTCATTGCTGCTTCTAGCTATATATTTAGATGTTTGTAATATTTAAAATTTTGTTTGTAAAAGTGCTGTTTGTTTACATTTTCAATCCAATATGATTGACACCAGACATATTTCCCACTGTGAATTAGTTTTTATGCAATCTATGCACCCACTGAAATAGTGCATCTACTGATAACATTTAGTATCATACAATAGCCTAGAAGCATTTAAAATTTCAATAATTTAACATATTTTAGTAATACACCAATACAAGCACACTAATACATTCTGTTACTGGTAATTCTCATGTTTTTAAAAATTAAGGTCACCATTGTGAATTCCAACATTATAGCATGATGTCATTACCAAATTCTGAAATGACAATTATTGCGATTTGGTCAGAATTATGGTGGCAGTCTGCATAAAAACATTAAAAAAATTATGAGAACTCTTTGGAGTAGAAACGTTAGTACGTTTATTGGTGTGTTTTATTACTGAAAGATGTTAAATTATTGGATACCCTATATTATAACTTCAATTATTGTCATACATTGTTATATTTACTAAACTTATAGAGAATCATATTAACGTAATCATCAATATTATCATCATACTAAAACATAATATGATTTTGATGTTTTCTTTATCTCATTTTAAAATGTGTTACTATATACATTTAATATCACAAATTATTGACACCCACACCACATACATACACCCCCCCCTCTCTATCTCTCACCCCCCTCACACGGGCAATTAAGTTATAATTATTAAAAAAATTAACTAACATATAGAAAGAAACTCATATACATGTACTAGTATTTAACAGGCTTCTGGTGCAAACTGGTCTAATGACCGTGACACCTGATTGTTTAATTCTTTGAAAGGAACAGTGGAGAAATGTTTGGAAGATCTGTAACCCAATACGGTTAACTGTTTATTGCTCTGTCCACAGGGATTAATTGGTGAAGTCAAACTGATTTCTCAAAATGAGAAACTTTGCTCCGGTTAAACATAGGACTGCATTAGTGTTTTGTCCTGATTCAAGAAGCAGAGCTGGATGTAGCTCAGTCGGTGGCAGCCTTTGAAGCGGTCGGTGGTAGGATTGATCCTTATCAGTTGACCTATATACAGTTTGGGCTATTTTCCATTTCAACCATTGGCCCACAACTGGTTCAACAAAGGCCGTTGTAAGTGCTGTCCTGTCTATGGGAAAGTGCAAATAAAAGATTCCTTGCTGCTTATCAAAAAGAGTAGCCTATGTGACAGCAGTGGGTTTTCTCTAAAAATGTGTCAAAATGACCATATGAATGACGTCCAATAGCTGCTGAAAAGAAAAAAATCAATGTGCTCTAGTGGCGTCGTTAAACAAATCAAACTTTACTTTTTGTATAGCAGAATGGCTTAATACGTGGCTTGGATTTGTTTTTCGTATCATACTGGATTTATAGCTACATTGTGATCTACAAATTGTTATCTATTTATTTGTCTGACCTAATTGATTTGAGCTTTCCAAATCATTAGTGTTTTGTCCTGATTGAAAAAGCTGCACAAAGCTAAGCTTCAGTGCGTATAGCTCGTGTTAATTTGTTATGTGATTATATAAAGTCTTTACTCGCTCATCAAATCTTCTTTGTTATCTATAGTAAGCTTATGATTAATACAATTTAACAACTGATGCTTTTTTGTTTGTTTTATTTTTTCCAACTTCTGACCTTTATGATCCATTTAAGAATCATTTGACTGTTTCTTCATTTATGTTAACCTTATTAGTATTTTCTTATTAATAGTATTTAACGCAGTAGACAAGATTTTTCAAGATTGATATTACTATTATTAGTGGAAAGCCTAAAGTAGCATTTACTGATAGCCTGAATCCAGACCGATCAACACAAATATTTTTGCACATGTGTTCATGATTGGTTAAATGTAGCAGTTAAAAACCCACAAACCAGTGGACCCATCTGCATTTTGGGCTATTTTCCGTTCCAACCAGTGCTCCACAACTGGTCTATCAAAGGCTGTGGTATGTGCTATCCTGTCTGTGGGAAAGTGCATAATTATAAAAGATCCCTTGCTGCTTATCGAAAAGAGTAGCCTGTGTGGTGGCAACAGGTTTCCTTCTGAAAAGTGTGTCAAAATGGCCATATGAATAACAGATGATAAGATAAATATTAATGTGTTCTAGTGGCCTTGATAAAAAAAACTTTACTTTAAGGTTGAATCAAACTGTTAATGGAACATATCTCAGCTTCCAGAACTATCAGTTTAGGTCATATTTTAATGTTAGTAGAACAGATAAAACCTGCTAATACCACACTAGTGTGGCTACTCTTATCAATAAAAAACATCTTTTATTTGATCATTCCCATAGACAGGATAGTACAAACCATGGTCTTTGTTAAACTAGTTGACCACTTGTTTGTGAGTAGTGTACACCTCTCAATGATACTTGTGGATCAATCTCTGAATTGCAGTTGAGATGTAGAATAAAAATCCCATACCTCAACTGAGATTCGATCCCAGTTCCTACCAGTCTGATGTCCTATGGCCTGGGTGAGGAGATATGTACACAACATGTCACAATAGCTTTATGAAGTATTATGAATCTGTGTCTGGTCTCAGGGTGTTTACAAAGTGGTTACCGTAATACAGTTTTAAAATGTTATTACTCCAGCATGAAGTATCCCAGTGTTTTGTTTATGCAAATATTCTATATTTTTAGCATTAGATATACACATTAGATATGATATTTTTAATCTTTCCAAATTAATTTGGGATTATATTTTCTCTGTTTTAAATTATTTTATGTCTTATTGTTTTTTTGGGGTCATTAAGCATAAGAGAGATTGGAGATAATGTTTTACAAAATATTTAAAATGTTTGTAATTCATTATTTTATTCAGTATAGTGTTATGTAGGTTTGCTAGATTGTTACATGATTGTTAAATGGCCTGTTTTTATTATTGGTGCTCACTGTGCATGTTTTACATAATCTTACACTTTTATATTATCAACTCTTGTGCATCATTTATTGTTTATCAACTCTTGTGCATCATTTATACTTTGATTTATCTTACAAAGTATAGTACTCAATGTGTCCTTAGTAGCTCTTACATCAAATAACCAAAATCTAGCAATTCCCTATGTCCCCCCCCTCCCCCAACCCCCTTGCTTCTAGGGCTCTATAATCAGTGGTCTCATATACATATAAAATCCTGGGTAGGGTGTCCTGCATGCTGGGACATTGTGCCCAGGAGTGGGGTTGCTTGCACTTTTTAGGGATGTAACTGTAAGCACATTAAAAAAATCAATTCCATTCCATGCATGTAAGCAATATACTCTGATGGGGGGTCGGGTGGGGAATGGCAAGTTTTGACTGTATGCAATGGTTATATTTACTCCATATCATTTGATACCAGCATCTTTTCTTTTAAACACTCATTAACATAAAGAGAGATTATTATCATTTTATTACTAAAACTTCCAAGTATATCCTGTTATTTTCACAATACATAAATAATAATAATTGTACATCTGAGCCAAAACATGCATCTATACAGAGGATATCAAGCACTCTTCCATGTATTATCAAGTCCCGAGTGAAATATGTTTCCTTTGTCACAAGCTTTATTTCACGAGGGACTTAAACTTGATAATACATGGAAGTGAATTTGATATTCTGTTTATTACCCCAGCCTGAATATCTTTATTTTGCTTTTCATAAACCATTCTATGTACTATTACTATTAATTGTAAACTGATAGTACTTAAGCATGTTCTGTAATTTGATTGAATAATTTCATTCTTTTTCCGGGAAATGCACTCGGAAAGCTAATGACGTCATTAGAAAATGACGTAATTAGCAATTGGAACAGGTGAATTTGACGATTTAAGGGTGTACAGTTAAATTGTAGCCAGGTATCTTTTAGTACCAGCACTTTCATTGGACAAAGTGAACTGACCTACCCAATGAAATTAGCGGTTAGATCAATATTTGATAATTCCCTAGGGAAATTATTATTTATATTTTATCGGTTATATGTGCCGGGCAGCCCGCTGGGGTAATAAATTCAGTCATATCCTGTCAGTATGAATTATATTATTTGTGTATGTGCACTTATTTTTTTTTTTATCTGTTATCATTATATCATAATACATTATTCTCATGGTGGAGTACAAAAGATGTGCTTGAGGTGGTTTCTTTAAAATAATCTGTACTCTGTACACAATGTATGAATATATTAACATATATTACATGCACCCAAAGTCATGTATGTCTGTGTGCATATACAATGTTTAAACATTAAACATATACCTGTACATTTGTATGTGTGTACGAGTGTGTGCATAGATAGCCTAAAGATTAAACATATACGTATGTGTGTGTTAGTGTTTGTGTGTGTGTGTGTGTGTGTGTGTGTGTGTGTGTTAGTGTGTGTATGTGTACATACACACACATACACATTTTATAGTGTTTTAGAGAATAAATAAATCCGGTCCGGTCATGTGATTTAACGTCTATGTTCAGAGCCAGGCTGTTATAGCAGATATTATGGTTAAATAAATAACTGCATGTATGTGTATATTTATAGTATTTCATACTATGTGATATGCATGACAATCAGTGAACTAGATCACATATTTTATCTTCTAATCTTTTACACTTGCTATTATTTCTAAGCTTAGGATGAAAATTATTTTAGAATTATTTATTTTTAATTCAAGTTACAACATCAAGTTGCAAATAATTTATTTAGCTATACAACATTATAAACAACTAAAAAGGAATTGATCCCTCGAAATATATTAGCATAATTAACAAAAATATTATATTGTTCAACAAAACAGTAAAGGTTTAACCATATTGCTGAGTGTCTTCGAATAGCCTCCAGGGAAATTAATAAAACTCACAAATCTAGTCCAAGGTGTTAGGCTCAGTAGGTAAAATAATAAATGTACAGGTGTAGAGAAATCATTAAGAGTGTGCACCTTTAAGGATTCACCTGTGTAGTTTTTTATTTTCACTTCTAAATTTTGGTAATTGGTTGTGTCTGTTTAAAATTGAGAATACAGTGCTCTAAACCGGCATTTATCTAATCTGGATTTCTGTATACGGTAAACCAGCATGACTTCAATATCCTGTCCAGCTATGTAACTCTGGATAAAATCTGTCTATACCGGCACTGTCTAAACCAGCATTTGTCTAATCTGGTTTTCTGTGTAAACTAGCATGATTCCAAAGTAACTGGATAAAACTCTCTAAACAAGCATAATTTATTTAGTTGGTTCCAAGTAAATCTGGTTTAGACAGAGTCCACTGTATACAATTTACATTTCAACAAACTGACTGGCATTTTATATAACTGTGATACTGCCACTTTAATATTAGTTTTACTTGTAATAATTATGTGTATTTTACACATGCATTTTGCTAAATACCTTTTTTCTTTGCTTAAACACTAACCATAAGAAGGCGAGGAGTAACTTTATTGGGTTAAAACACAGTAATCTCCCTTACATTTTGTTTTACACAAATTTGTAGGCAGTTTTCTGCTGTATTTTATGTTAATTCTTTTTTTTCTGTTGAATTGCAAATATTGTTTTTATATGCATATCTACTTACAGTTTGAGTATTTTATCATTGCATATTGGTTTTACAACATTGTTTCATATATCATTCATGTAAGATAATTTTCTTACAATTCTATGTTTTCTTTCACATTATTGAATAATGTGCACAGTTTTGTATCTGTATTCTACACATATTTAAAATTTCTACACTGCTTGATTACAAAGTCACCTAGTGTATCTATAACTTTACAAAATAGTCCCACATTATCAAACCGCTCTCAGTGGCTGAGCGGATAAGCTATCAGACTTAAGGCTGGTAGGTACTGAGATCGAATATCTCTGTCGAGGCATGGAATTTTTTATCTCATTATCGACAGAGTGAGTGCTCCGCAAGGCTCAATGGTAAGATGTTTCCACTTGCACCGACCACTGGTTCAACAAAAGCCATGGTTTGTGCTATCTTGTCTGGGAAAGTGCATATAAAAGATTCCTTGCTGCTTATTGAAAAAGAGTAGCCGCACTAGTGTGGCAGTAGTGGATTTCCTCCATTCTACCAACATTAATATCAATATTAATGATCCTATTAATGCCATGGTACTTGTTACAAAACACATAATATTTAAAAGTAATTTTAACGAATATGTACCCAGTTTTAAATGGATCCAAAAGGAGTTGACGGAGTATTATTATGTTACAAAAGTAGCAGTTTTTTCTACATACAACTATGATAAATTCACTAAATTTTGGTCAATTCGTCATAATTTATTTAAAACCTATATTGTATTTTTTTCTCTTTTTGATATTCATTATGTCTTTAATCTTTTGAATTTTTCATACATGTATGTCTCATTGTCCATCACAAATATTTGATTTTAGCTAAATATCTTCTTAGCTTGTTTTGTATTACATCTATGTGTGGATATTATGTTAATAAAAATGAGAATAATAAAAAACAAAACAAAAATAATATCAGACACCTCAGGATGAAATCTGTCTATACTGGCATTCTGTCTAAACCAGCATGTTTTGTTAGTCCCAAGTGAATCTGTGGTAGATTCTTGTATTTATCTTTTGGTATGAAGTACAATGAACAATGTTTGTTACTCCATTGCATGTTGCGTTTAGCTAAAGCATTTTATTCATCATCATAGTTTTTATTAGAATATCGTGAGTTGTTTTCACAAAATTAATAATAACTGTAGCAGAATGTTGAAGCGCAATAATATTAAATTATACCTCTGTATAGACCGAATATTTCTGTCTATAAAAGTATTTGACATAATTACCTATATTCATTTTTCATATTTGGATATTTAATTTTAATTTGTCCTTGCCTTTTACAGGCAAAAAATATAAATAAAATAACCAAACATGAAAATATGAATATAGATATAAAATACCTTTACAGAGACAGAAATATTTTGTCTAATCTGTGTACCTGTCTCACTTTACAGTATCTAAGTATTGTTTAGTTTTCTTCTTGTCAGAGTATGAGCTATTCATTAATTTATGTCATAGTCATACAGCATGTGTAATATAAATAATAATAATTAATAATCATACAACTAATTATTAATAATAATTAAAATAATAATTAGTAATCATAAAAACTAATTAATAATTAAAATAATAATTAATAATAAAATAATAATAATTATTATTATAATTAAATAATGTAATGTTTGTAATTAATAATGTGATAATAAATACAGTATCATAAAACTAATATAATAATATAGTAATAGTAAATATTTTACATTTATGAGGGTCACCTGTTTAAAGCCTTTCTATCAATGCTTATTTTAAGCTTTTCTTTTGCAGCCATTCCATTCCAAACGTTCTAATAATTAACTCTATATTTGCATTTTCTTTTTATAACCAAAGTTTTCAGCTTTTTTATCCGTTCTTCTATCACATGTCCTTTCATCACAAACCTTTATACTTTTACAATTTTCTTTGCTTTAATTCTGGTGCATTTTTTAAACATTTGTTTTGAGGTCTGTTTTACTGATCACGCATGTTGTTCACACATAGAGATCAATTATAGTGCTGTTAATTTGTTAGTTTTGTGTGCTGGTTTATAACGTGTGATATTAAACACATATTATGACTTGTTATTGTTATCTTCATGCAATAAGAATGGATTTAGGAAATTAAAAATTAAAAATAAGTCAGTTGAAAATCATTGTAGACTATAATTATTATAAAATATTTAAAGGTGCAGTGTCTGGTTTTTAAAATATTTAACCATTTAGAATATACATTGTATGTTGTACGTTTGTTTGATGCGCACCACGCTCCATTCTTCTGATGCAACGATTTGCTGTATCGTAAATATGCTATAAATCGGTGAGGCGACCCGGCATAGCTAACTAGTAGTGCTATTCACGTGACCTAAATATGGTACAACAGATCGTTGTGTCAGAAAAATGGAGTGTGGTGCGCATCAAACAAACGTACAAGATATATTCTAAATTATTAAATATTTAAAAAAAAAACAGACACTGCCATTTTAAATTCCCGTAGGTTGATTTTTTTCATATAAAACCCCATATAAACATCATGTTAAGTTGAAAAATTTAATGTCTACATTCAGAACAAGCTGTTATAGCAGATGCCTCTCTTGGGCCCCAGTTATGACATCGGTCACCTCTGTGGTGCAAGACAAGAGGTGAGGAAGAGAGTGGGGAGTTATGTTGACCTTTATTGGTCACCAATATATTGCCTAGTTTATACATGAATTAATTATTCAAATGTGTGCAAATATTTTAATTTGTTTCAGTAAACCAATTTGTCTCAAACTGATTTGTATGCTGTAATGTCATAACAGTGTCATTTAAGTAACATAAAAACATTATGTTATGATGCTTGATCTTTCAATGGTACATCCCTTTTAAGAAGGCTCTCCCCCTTACTCATTTTAATAGATGAGAACAAACTAAGAAAGTTTCAAAGCTCAAGAATCGAGTAACCGATTTATATCGGATTAATATAATACAATAGAACTCTCAAATATCGTACTGATTGGGACCGGCTATTTGTGTCCGTTATATGCTGTCTGTTATACGTATATCGTACTTTGTGTGTTATACGTGTACCGGGACTTCCAGATTAAGTACGTTATAGGCGAGTATTCGGTTTATGCAAGGTCGTTATATGCGAGGTCTACTGTAGTTACTAGGTATATCATTCAATATTCTTTTCTTTTAATTGTCTGTCACACAATTTAGCTATAAATATTTTAAACATTATTATAGATGTAGGCCTACATCAAAACCTTGTTTTAATCTTACTACCATAAGAAGATTAATGTTGAATTATTCAGGTGATTTTTATCAATGCCAAACATGTTTTAAATACTAATGTGTACACTGTTGGACAGAAACATTATACTCCTTTATACTACCACTTGTTTGGTTTATATTTTATTATTGAACGGAATTTCTTAAATAAACATGTGCTTAAATCTACTTTCTTTATCTTGTGTATTGCTAGTAGAATCAGTTGTGTTATCTATTAACGCTGTTTATATGAGAGCGGGATCTAGCTTAGTCGGTAGCGTGCCCGCCTTTGAAGCGTTCGGTCGTCGGATCTTTGAAGCGGTCGGTCGTCTGGGCTATTTTCCGTTCCAACCAGTGCTGTACAGCTAGTTCATCAAAGGTCGTGGTATGTGCTGTTCTGTCTGGAAAAGTTCATACAAAGGATCTCTTGCTGCTTATCGAAAAGAGTAGCCTATGTTTCCTCTGAACAAATGAGTCAAAATGACCATAAGAATGACGTCCAATAGCCGCAGATAAAATAAAAAATCAATGTGCTCCAGCGGCGTCGTTAAACAAAACAAATTTTACTTTTGTTTATATGGCTGAGTGATTGTGTGTTTCATGCTGATTGCATACTTGTTAATTCTTATAATTTAAAAAAAAAATCATTTTAATTTTTTATTCGTGTTGCGTTAGTTAGTTATATTTATTTTCGTGCTTACATCCAATTAAGGTTCAAGCACGCTGTCATGGGCACACAGCTCAGC
>JAUTWP010172353.1:0-10099 GCA_033042655.1 Cyathermia naticoides | reverse complement strand
AATGACATCATATTGTTAACGTGTTAGCGTTCATGTCACTACAATACTTTTCCTACACACAATACAGGGTCCACTTCGGTATTGAAAAGTATTCATATATATTCATACATAATGCTCTCATCCAATTGCAGTTATAAAACAAACAAAAAGGGTCTCCTCCCACATCACAAAATCCTAGTTATGCTACCAACCTAAATAAACCTAATCCAGAAATCTCTTTTCACAAAATGTTTTGTTGTCTGAAATTTACTTATTACATAAGAAAGAGTAAGTCTCATCTCCCCTGATGAAAAACAACTTTGTGTCACTGGTGTTTACTTTCCCAGAGTAGCTAGATTTTTTGTATTAATTTTTTAATTATCAAACAATGAATTTATTTTATCTGACAAAATACACATCTGAAATTGAGTTATCACATAAGGAAAAGAAATTTTCTTTACACCTAATATAAACAAATTGTGTCTGTGTCACTATAGCTCACTTTAGACATTTTCAGAGTACCTTGACTTTTAGTATTAATTTAATCACCAAACAACAATTTATTTTATCTTACTAAATACACATAAATATATCACATACAAATGAACTAAAACTCGCCTGCGCAAATAACAAACTACATTTTGATCTCATTGAAAGCCTGTGCATGTTGACAAGCATGTCTGGTTGCTATGGTTACAGTACTGCTGGGTGATATCTTATGGGGTCATCAGGGATTTAATTACCATGGTTACAGCATGGCTGGGTAATATCTTACCGGGTCATCAGGGGTTTAGTTACCATGGTTACAGTATGGCTGGGTGATATCTTACCAGGAAGCAGCTCTGCAACACTGGGTGGGAGTCCGGCGCTGGTCATCAGGGGTTTAGTGAGGACGGCGGTGATGGGCGTGGCAACATTAGCATGCACAGACACAGGAGCACAGTGACGAGGACTGCTGTCTACAAGAAGCAGTGCACAACAAGAAATAAAACTCAAATAACTCAGTGCTGTACAGTAACAACTCACAACAGAGCATACTTGTGCAATCCATAACAATGTCATTTTTAATTTTAGGGTAGGTATTTAATAAAAAAATCAAATTGTACCACTAACTGTCATAAATCTAAGTCACTAGAAACAGTGGATAAAATACTGGTGAAATACTGCATACTTAATGATAATTTGATGATTGAGACTGCTTTGTTGATATGTGTCACTGACAATGAGTCATACAGGAAAAAGTAAACAACTTTTTAACATTATAAAAAATTTAATCTGAAATTTTAGAATACGCAATTTTACTGTGAAAAATCCCTGCTAGTATAGATTTGTATTTTTAGTAAGACTCCGAGCCATCTCTGATATTGCTGTAGTAAGAATAGACAGTTAGGATATTGATAGTCATGCCTCCTTTAATGTTTTTTTTAAATGGTACCCTCTTTTTGAAATCCTGGAAATCCTTAGTACGAGTGTTACATATAAAATATTTTCATCATGTGGATTACTGCACATTGTATATCTCTGTTACGAATTTCTCACAACACACAAATAACACAGAACAACATCTAAACAGTAATGGGAACAACAATAAAGAAATACAGAATTAAAATAAATAAAATGATTGGTCATGTCAGGTTAAATAGAGAAAGGATGTAAAATTACAAGTTGAAATTAGAATAGGGATAACTCTACTGTGTTTTTCAACATTCTCACAAAATGGTTATTACACTATTACAAATTTAACATTTAATCATAAAACCTGACCTGATAGTTATTCAGCTGGATTATAATATGACAACACAATTTATATTTACACTGGCAACATAAAGTAAAGTTTGTTTTATTTAACGACTCAACATTGATTTTTATCTTATCATTGGCTATTTGACGTCATACATTAATTCTCACAGACAGGACAGCACATACCATGGCCTTTGATGATCCAGTTCTGGAAAACTGGTTGGAACTGAAAATAGCCCAAATTGAATATGGGTCCACTGAGAAGGATCGATCCGATGACCAGCAACATAAATACTAATGATGTATATCACATTTAGAAATGAACTCTTTAACTACACCGGAAGAATTTGTCCTATTAAATAAATAAAAATTACAAATCTAAACAAATAACTTAGTATTCCGCTGTTTTAAATATTACTAACATTACATAAAATGTTTAGAATTAGAAAAACAAATGGTCACTGATTGTTAATGCACTTTCCCTGCTATTATTTAAAGAGACATTTTGACCTATAAATGATAAACACAACAAATAAAAAACACTTGAATGAAAAGAAAAAACTCCAAACATGGAAAAACTTACTAGGAAGCAGTTGACTAACACTGGGAGGAAAGCCATTTGTTGTCGTGGCAACCTGAGCAGACGTCAGTGATGGTGATCTCGTGGAGTTCTGGGTAACCATGGAGTGTGCTGTGGTTCCCGTGACGGCGACCGAGTTCAACGTCTGCTGCAAGATGGCCGCCGCGGCAGACTGGCTGTGGTTGACGATGTGGCTGGAATTATGAGCTGAAGCAGCGGCTGACTGATGCGATGTGTTAGAAAGACTAGCGTGGGCAGCAGATGTCAACAACTGAAAGAAAGCAATGTTTGTTTAATAACACCCGAACATGTTTATTTGAATCAGTGTTTATTGTGTAATATGCAATATTGTTTAACAATACCCTAACTCATTTATTATTATCAATGTTTATTGTGTAATATGCAATATTGTTTAACAATACCTCATTTATTATTATCAGTGTTTTTTGTGTAATATTTATGTAATATTGAATGCTTGTTAACTTTTTTACCTGAGGGCCTCATGGAAAATTAGCCATGAGTAGCCATCTTACCCTCATGAAATAAAGCAATTATTATTATTATTATTATTAGGTGTCAAGTTACATGGTATTCATAACTCATGGTCTTCAGAAGAAAGATGCTCCTGCCACATAGGACAACACATACCATGGTCTCTAATAACCAATTTGTGGACTGCTGGTTGGAAAAGAGATCCAGTATTACATTTAAAAAATGCTAATTTCACAACAACCTGGGTAGTGTATTGCTTATTGATGAGGAACAGCATATCAAATACCAGGGGAACAGGAAGTGTCAAAACCACAAAAATTTAAAACTAAACCTTTTTTATAAGGTTGCTATGGTAATAAAATATCAAGTAAAAATGTGAAAAATACCTTATGATCAAGTCCTAATTTTCCATCAAGAGCTAAACTCCGCACCGCAGCGGCATTCTGAAATAAATAAATTTTATAATCATACACTGATTTCATAACATCAACTAAATTGTTTTAAATTTCTCAAAGAAAGCAATGTCTAATCAAAATATTAGAGGATAACAAAACATTTTAAAATCTAATTTTTGTTATTACTGATATTTACCAATATAATCTCACTGTAAAAGCTAACATTTTACAGTTATCTCCCCTGGGCAAAATGGTGCAAGTATTTAAAATGTGAAGTTTTGTATAAAATATAGTTTTGCATAAAATAATATTTTAAAATGTGTATTTTTATATAAAAAACATATTTAAATGTGTAGTCTGGTATAAAAAATAATAATTTAAAAATGTGTATTTTTGTCAAATCTATTAAAAATGTGTAGTCTTGTATAAAAATCTAATAACATGACATATACATCGACTACCTGAGAGTTAACGGCCAGCAACTGACTCTGTGCGCTGGCGGTCAGCAGTTGTGGTAGAGCGGCGGCGAGTTGACTCGGTATCACGTGACTGACATGGCTGGCTGAACCCGTCAGTGACGCATGCTGACTGTGACCAGAATGTGCAGCTACTGGGTTCGATAAACCTGACATAAGATGATTAGTGTTATAACCGAAATATCTAAATAGTTTTAATATTTAACCATTTAGAATAACATAAGATGATTAGTGTTATAACTGAAATATCTATATTATTCTTAATATTTAATCATTTAAAATAACATAAGAAATGATCATTAGTTATAACTGAAATATCTAAAATATATTTTATATTTAACCATTTAGAATAACATAAGAAATTATTATTAGTTATAACTGAAATATCTAGAATATTTTTAATATTTAATCATTTAGAATAACAACATTAACGTTAAAACTGAAATATAAAAATATATTTAATATTTAACCATTAGAATAACATAAGAAATTATTATTAGTTATAACTGAAATATCTAGAATATTTTTTTAATTTAACCATTTAGAATAACAACATAATTAGTTGTTGTTTGTTTTTTCAAATTCTTATCCCCAGAAAATAGATCATGTCATGGTTGGGAAGCCCCGAATCATGTTTGTTTTTCAGACATACATTAAGAAGACAGACATCCATCCATCTATTTATTCACAGATAAACCCATGCTGTTTGACAGTTTTCACTTAAGTCTTTGTATACCCCTGAATATTATATACATTCATATAGATGATCCTCACAAGTTTGTACTTTCTTATATTTTAATTCTTATTGAAAAAGTGTTGCATATTTAGTATCTATTAACTTACTGGCTGCTGAAAGACCAAGGTTTAGAGGCTGAGCCAATGCTTGGAGACTTGAAACGGGTTTCTCCCAATAAGACGTGGAAAATATATGACGATAAATATAAATTTTACTTTAGTCTCTATTAACTTACTGGCTGCTGGAAGACCGAGGTTTAGAGGCTGAGCCAATGCCTGGAGACTTGAGAGATTCGTGGCGACGATCTGACCATTTGACGTTGTCAGCAGCTGTATCTGCTGGTTACTGCCTGTTGCCATAGAAACAGGGATGCTGATGAACTGTTGTGTTCCATTTCCTGTAAACATTATTATAATTTTAGAATTAAAAATATTAATCATAAATAATTTTTCATTGCTGATGAAGTGAAAAAAATTAAATGAATGTACTAGCATTTAACAGTGAATGAAGTAAATTAAAAACATTGCAACAATAATGTTTAATACACAAATATATGTGACTAGAAATGTGTAAACATTTGATGGTCAAACCTCGATATTTCCAATAGTAAATATGATGCACTACAGTTTATTTCTTGTCCAGATACTAGCTCTAATTGAAAAGTTTAAAGATTTTCAAAACTCAATTATTTCAATGATCAATTAACATCAGGGTCATCATATGAGATTTTAAATGTTGCAAATGAAAGAAAGTGCGTATTGCAAGATGATATTCATGGATATTGTTTAGGTCATAATGGGGCAGATTTAAAAGTTATAACTGGTGCTGATTGCAATAAGAAATTGCTGGATACAGAACTATTAATATGTCACTTTAATTAGGTTATTACCGGTGGTAACAGGAATAAGTATTATATTAATATGTCACTTTAATTAGGTTATTACCATGCTAACAGGAATAAGTATAATACTAATATGTAACTTTAATTAGGTTATTACCGGTGGTATCAGGAATAAGTATTATATTAATATGTCACTTTAATTAGGTTATTACCATGCTAAAAGGAATAAGTATAATACTAATATGTCACTAATTAGGTTATTACCGGTGGTAACAGGAATAAGTATAACAGGGGCATAGCTAGATATGTAAATGAGTGTATGCACAAAGTTTACGGCGAGTGGTCTGGGGGCCGCTGTTTAAAAAAACTACTTCCTTCGTAACTAAGAGTTATCGGACTTAAGTGTAAGTTAACGTTAAAATCAAATACGGAAAAGAATCTGTTATCGATTTCATCTGTAATGGCTTAACGTGGACATTTTTGTAGTAGCCTACTTATGTAGCATTGCCGTACGATTTGGTACGTAATTCTCAAATAGATTATTCTCAGAATGCAGAGCATACAGACATTGAAAAAAAAAGAGCCAAATTAAGAGTGTAGGCAGGTGCCTACTCGGGCCTTACATAGCTACGCCCCTGTATAATATTAATATGTAACTTTAATAAGGTTATTACCGGTGCTAACAGGAATAAGAAGCTGCTGGATTGGCATTTGTCCGGTACCTGCGGCAGCGGCAGCAGCAGCCTGGCCTGCTAGGAAGAACTGAGGTGCCACCTGTGGTTGCCCCAGCAACTGAGCCGGGTTGGAAAGAGCGTGGATTCCTACAAGAAACGGAGGAATTATTATATTAGTATTAGCGTGTAAGATTATTAATATGTAAGATATTTATTGAAAAAAGTACAAACTTGTATATAACAACCACTCAAGGGAGAAACAGAGTGGCTGTTATGAACAGGTGGCCTTTCTATAGGTCAAATAAATAAAGAAATGTGTTTGGGTGGATGTTGCAGTGTGGCCGTTATGGGCAGGTGGCTGTTATATAGAGGTGCCCATTAGACCAAGTTCGACTGTACAAACAATGGGATTATAGCTTTTAATTAGTTTTATCCCTAGCGAGTTATAGCAAGACATGCCACCATGCCTTAATATTGCCCTGCCATCTTGCCCTGGTCGTGTCTTTGTTAGTACCATGTCTGGCCTTTTATACATTTTTAAATTGACCATCTAATTCTGTTGGCCATACCAATCGTAATGCATTATGTTATGTTCATTTTTTTTCTGTTAAAAATGGTATAAAAAGGTGCCACCAAATTATTGAAAACCATGCATAAAATGTCAGTTTACCCTGCCTTCCTACACTTCTGTGAAAAACACTATTCATGCTTCTAGTTTTAAATGCTGTATTCTTGCTTTTATGTTGTTTTCTCCTGAGGATGTCAACATTTAGTTGATAAATGTCGAAAATATTTATCTTTTAATTTGTAGTTTTAGAGAAAGACTGTGTTTTTATAATATAATGTATAAACCAGATTCGCTTGTAGGCAAGTCGTTGACGCCGAAAAAAAAATCAAACCTGGAAATAAATGGTAAAGAAATGAATTTAGTATCATTAGAAGTGGAATTTTTAGTAGAACAACATATCCAAAATCTGCTAAAATCTGCTTTGGGGAATTAGTTTTTTAGAGGATTTAATTTTTGGTACTTTTTACCATTGACTGACTCAGTCTGAGCAGCATGTTTTGTTAAACTAATCAGTGAAATTCTTGGGACTATTGCCTCTAATTATATTAATAAAGAAAGTACAAAGCTGAAACTTTATAATTGATCATATCCAACTGTTTTCTGTATCACTGGCTATTTTCAGTTGCATGTACTTACTTTTGTGAAAGGAGGTAGGCCTTGAAAGGGGGAGGATGGTTGGGAATGACACTAAATTATAATAGTTTCTTCATAGGTACCAACGTTTTTCTTCCTGATAATCAACAATAATATCCTCAGCATTGTTGCAACTTTCTCATCGACAGTCACCGCATGCTGTCATGCATTTCAGTACATTTTTACGGCAAGAACACACATAATTTCCACATGGGTCTTTGGACGACATCTTGCATTTACAATGAACAAAGTTCAACAAACTTGCTGGCGCTGCCTGAAAATTACCAGTGACACACAGAAAATAGTCGAACATGATCAACTATAAAGTTTCAGCTTTGTACTTTCTTTAATAGTATAATTAGACAATAATCTCGAGAATTCCACTGATTAATTGTAATAAACATGTTACTCAGACTGAGTCAGTCAATGCTAAAAAAGAACTATTTTGGATATGTTGTTCTACAAGTGAATACGCTTCTAATGACACCAAAACCATTTCTTTACCATTTGTTCCCGGGTCCAACCATTCAACGACTAGCCTATAATCTGAGAATGCGCCTACTATAATATTATATGTATGTATGTAAGTATATTATATGCATATGTATGTGTGGGTGAGAGGATATAAATAATTGTATGTACGTACGTGTGTGTTTATTATATTATGTGTGTATAAGTATAATCATGTTTCTATTCTGGTTATTAAACAAACATGTATTTTCGTCGAGGATTCACAACTTCTGCAGTGGTGGAAACGCCGACGATTACAATGGACGTTCGATCAATAGCTAACACGATTTCAATGCCATTGTTTTGCAAACTATAAGTCGCATTATAGTAAAGGTTCTTCATACAAAATACTCATTAGTCAACGGATTGATCTGCCTTAGTTACCGTATGTGTATGCTTCGATACCATCTGTGTTTTCTTAGTTGTCATGGCAGCATATTGAAATAAGTGTGGTAGTGGCGGGTAGATAAATAAGATGCGGTTCTCAATGATTGGTGAGTACAGGAAGGTGATAAATCAGAGTCGCATCAGAAAACAACATGTAACTCATAGCAACATGTAACTCATAGCAACATGTAACTCATAGCAACATGTAACTCATAGCAACATGTAACTCATAGGAACATGTAACTCATAGCAACATGTAACTCATAGCAACATGTAACTCATAGCAACATGTAACTCATAGCTTCGATGTTGATTTGTATTTAGTGAAACCTATCTAAACCGGACACCCCCATCCAAAAGTGCACAATTTCCCTCACCAAAAACAATTTCACAACAATTTCAAATTTGGCATTATTCTCTTAAAGAATCCTAAAATCAGTCGCACCATACCCACCAAACTGGGCTAACGGGAACTCACTTGTTTCCGTTAGTGTGACCGTGCATTTCCCCCTCTACTCCCCCCTCCTGTAGGCCTACTGGACGCGGTAGATGGATAAAAGCATCTGCTATAACAGCCTGGCTCTGAACGTAGTCGTTAAACAACTTGACCTGATCTGACCGGACCGGACACCCGTGGAACCAAGTAACATAATATTATCTGCTTTCATAGGTGTCTGGTTTTCAGGGGTTAGATTAACACTGATTAGGATGTTAGGAAAAGAGGATGTCATAATCGGGACAGTCGTCCGCTAGAACAGCTTGTTCTCAATGTAGTGTTCACGTGCGAACAGACACAAAAATAAGTAAAGTTTGTTTTGTTTAACGACGCCACTGGAACACATTGATTTTTATCTTATCATCGGTCATTCATATATGGTAATTTTGACAAACTTTTTAGAAGGAAACCCGCTGCCGCCACATAGGTTACTCTTTTCAATAAGCAGCAAGGGATCTGTTATATGCAATTTTCCGTAGACAGAACAGTACATACCACAGCCTTTGATGAACCAGTTCTGGACCACTGGTTGGAACGGAATATGGCCCAAACTGCAGCTGGGTCCACTGAGAAGGATCGTTCCGACGACTGACCGCTTCAAAGGTAGACACGCTAACGCCTGAGCTACATACCACTCCAACCTTTCAATAGAGAGGTTGAGATCGTTTTTGCGTGTACGCCTGCGACATGTGTGACGTAAGTAAGCCTCGTTTTCAGGTTGGGGAATCCCTCCTTCACGCACGTGAAGCTCGCGTGTTTACGTGTAGAGGAAGGTCTACATGTAAGTTATGAGTCTGATTCCATCTTCATTGTATGGGTTTAAATGCGTCTTATTAGCAAAAATCAATATACAATATCTTTACTCGTAAAATATTTATTCAAAATAAGGAGCGGGATGTGGCTCAGTCGGTAGCGTGCCCGCCTTTGAAGCGGTCGGTCGTGGGATCTATTCTTCTCAGTGGACCCAGCTGCCGTTTGGGCTATATTCCGTTCCAACCAGTGGCCCACAACTAATTCATCAAAGGTCGTGGTATGTTCTGTCTTGTCTGTGGGAAAGTACATATAAAAGATCACTTGCTGCTTATCGAAAGGAGTAGCCTATGTGGCGGCAGCGGGTTTTCTTCTAAAAAATGTGTGTCAAAATTACCATAGGAACGACGTCCAAAAACCGATGATAAGATAAAAATCAATGTGTTCCAGTGGCGTCGTTAAACAAAACAAACTTTACTTTTTTTGTGATAGGGTTTAACAACGATTAACATGATGATAATGATGATGACGAAGATGATGACAATGTTAACTAAAGGCTGGCTAGTAGTAAAGTTAAGTTTATGTTATTTAACGACACTACTGGAGCACACTTATCTTTTTAGCGGCTATTGTGCGTCATACATATGATAATGTTTACACATTTCTTTTTATGCCGCCACATAAGCTACTCTTTTTGATAAGCAGCAATGGATATTTTATATCCACTTTCCCACAGACAGGACATCACATGCCATGGCCTTTTATGAACCAATTATGAAGTACTGGTTGGAACGGAAACTAGCACAAACTGCAGATGGTCCACTGAGAAGGATCGATCCGTC
>JAUTWP010172342.1:0-10100 GCA_033042655.1 Cyathermia naticoides | reverse complement strand
GCTTATTACAGGTGGCCGCTTTAGTAGGTTTGACTATATATGTCAAATCTACTAAAGCGGCCACCTGTAATAAGCAGCCACCTGTCTTCAAAGATCACCTTTATATTCTCCAAATTCAGCTAATTTAGTACAATATAACCTGTATTAAGAAGCCACCTGTATTAATAGGCCATTTAAGACTAGACATTTAAGACTTTTTTTATACGATATACATTTATTTTTATCTTACAGTAGGCCTACTGTTTCGTAATGGCCAACTTATTAGGTTGAGCACTGTACCACCTAGATCAATTCCACTTTAATATATATACATTTAAACAAATAAGATATGCATTTCAATGCATTACATGCAGTTTAATATGTACGACATACAAAATTCAAATGCCATGTATAACTATGTATTACACACCAACAGCCAGCATGTTTGTATGCGATGTAGATTGACATAGTCGTTATTTTGAATAGAAGACAATTCTAAATGGTTAAATATTAAAATAGTCCAGATATTAAAACTTTAAATAATAAATATATTGCATTGATACTTACTCTGAAAGAAATATTTTAAATATCACAAACTGATTCTGACTGCTATAGTGTTTTCTCTCGTAATGAAGGCAGACTAACACTGAGACAGTTTTATTTTAAGCAGATACAGCCAGTTAACGCAAACCAACGTCATCCTTCTAGTGCATTAACACCTTTACAGTTTACAGACGTCCCAGGCATGTGGCATTCACACAATAGAACTGCAGTTCCACAATCGATAAAAGTACAGGCTAATCTTATAAAAAAATTCCCAACCACGGTTACGGTCTCCACCTGTCTCCGTGGCCGAGTAGTTAAGCTATCGGTATTAAGTCTGGTAGGTACTAAGATCGAATCTCAAGTATAGTCAAGTCAAGGTATAGGATTTTTAATCTCGGTACCGACTCCAACCCAGAGTGAGTGCTCCGCAAAGCTCAATAGGTAGGTGTTTCCACTTGCACCGAACAGTGGTTCCATAACTGGTTTTAAAAAGGCCATGGTTTGTGCTATCATGTCTATGGGAAAGTGCATATAAAAGATCCCTTGCTGCTTATGGAAAAAGGTAACGGGTTTCCTCTCATCTACTAACATTAATATCTGTCCTGGACATACAGCTCAGGAAGCTGAGCTGTGTCCCCATGACAGCGTGCTTGAATCTTAATTAGATGTAATCACGAAATTAAATATAACTAATACGTTGTTCTTCATTCTTGTAATTAAATTTGAAGAACAACTACAATTCCATTGTAGTAAAGTCCAAGAGTTATTATCATATGTAATGTCTAAATCTATGAAAAGTAATCACAACACAATTTCCTTGGTTCAATATTCATTTATTTGAATTTTCCAACGATGGTTACAGTTACTCTCGCTTGACATATACGAACTCTTGTTTTCTTCTAATTAACAATAATTTCCCCAAAAGTACTAAAATTTAAATGTTCAATTTGCATTGGCCTACTTTTAAGATATTTTACATTTAGTGAAAAAGGCAAACAATTCAAGGTGGCCGACCCATGAGACTTAGGAAGCCATTTTTTAACATATATAATTAGCCTATACAATTAGTCATGTTCACCAAATTTCAGTACTTTCAAAGAAAATGATAATTTTTAAATCCAACATGGCCGCCATAATCTTTTACCTTCAAATGTGTCCTTAGGATATGCACAAAATCACTAGAGGCTCTATCTTCTCCATAGATTTTGAAACATCTAAGATCGATAGTTTCCGAGAAATCGTTCAGACAAAAAGGGAGGAATATGTACAATTTGTATTGGCTTATGGCGGCCTTTTTTACAATAGCTAAAATGTTAATTGCCATTTTCTTGGCCTTGACTTAATGCACATTTCCCTGGCTGACAAAGGGAGGAATATGTTCAATTTGTATTGGCTTATGGCGGCCTTTTTTCACAATAGCTAAAATGTTAATTGCCATTTTCTTGGCCTTGATCTAATGCACATTTCCCTGGCTGACAAAGGGAGGAATATGTTCAATTTTATTGGCTTATGGCGGCCTTTTTTCACAATAGCTAAAATGTTAATTGCCATTTTCTTGGCCTTGACCTAATGCACATTTCCCTGGCTGGCAGAAATGAGGTTGTCGATCTAACTTTCGAGATATATTAGATTTAGTGAAACATGCAAAACAATACCATGATAGCCAACACAGGCGACGTAGGAACCCATATTTTAAGATATGATTGTCCCCTCAAACTAATTGAGTTCACCTATTAAGTTCATTCCATTTTGACGCAGTTCTTTCAGAGAAAATGAATTTTAAAAATTAAAAACATAATATTTAAATCAAATATGGCCGCCATACTTTCAGAGAAAATGAATTTTAAAAAATTAAATATTTAAATCAAATATGGCCGCCATAGTTTTTGACCTTCAAATGTGTTCTTAGGATATGCACACTTCACCCTCTATCACCTCAATTTGTTTTAGACTTCTAAGGTCAATAGTTTTCGAGAAATCGTTCAGACAAAAAAGGGAGAAATAATAATAATAATTATAGTAATAATCAGAACAATTACAATAGCTCTCCGCCGCTAAGGCTTGGAGGCCTAATAATAATAAATCATTCTAGTGCGAACATACAATATCAGTATCAGATATTGTACCGTATCTGAGAAAATTAAAAGATTTAAACGGGTGTGTAGCACAGATGTCCACAAAAGACAAGCACCCGTCGTGGTTGGAGAGACAGGAACTGGGATGTGGAGATGGACAGCAAAATGAGTTAAAAGATTGGAAGAGCTGCCAGAATTGGAAAGGTACAGAATGGAATTCAAAAGAGAAAAAGTAAAGGTGGCAGTCGGATAAAAAAAAAAGAAATAAAATGTCCTAGGCCCGGGTAAAAAGAATTTAAGAAAACAGCATGGTACAAATCACTTATTCATACAGTTTACGGGTGTTTGTTTTTGTTCATACCTCAATGAATGTAAAATAAATAACAACCAATCCTAAACAGAAGATGAAGTTTTAACCCCTGAGAAGCCAAGACACTTGCTAAAGTAATCCCTGTGCACCCACAAAACACAAAATCACACGTTTTTGCAAATAATGTATTATCTGCGGGGTCGAATATAGCACTCTAGATGTTAGTGGTATAATTTAAATTGTTCAACCATGGGTTTAGATACTCTGGGACACAAAATGTGACCCTCCACCACGAAATGAGTCGGATGTCACATTTCCTAATTGTGCGTAATTACCAAAATAAAGTCAAGGAGGAGTAAGTTCTCAATTTTGAGATTTTAATTTAAATTAATAGTTTATCCATTTATGTACATTCTGAGTTAATATTGAAACACATTGTGTTTTATATCCTTCAGAAAATGCACTTAAATGAGATAACCCTTTGGGTTTTTTTATATTAAAATTGCGTGAAAAATTCAATATTCAGCGAATATTTTCACCCCAAAAATGGAAAGTGAACCCGTCATTTCTTGTAACAGTGGAAAGCTTGTTTTTGCGGCTTTCTAACCATGTAGTTTGATTGGCTGAGTTTAAAATAGAAGACCAATGAACGAGAACAAAATAAGAATAGAACAGTAAACAAAGGGTTACTTTTGAGTGTGATTTTCTCTAAAACTAATTATGAATATAGTTACCATGTTTAATTACTTGTATCTAAGAAAATATTTGTTAGATTTTAAAAAGGTTTTCATAAACAAAAAAAGCATGAAAGATACTTAAAGCTAAAAACTTCAAAATATGTTCTTGGTGACATAAGACTCATTTCGTGGTGGAGGATCACAAATATGTTGCTTGAATTATACCAAGAGTGGCCTTGTTTAAAATCTATAATATTAATAAATAATATCAATGAATAAAAGTTTAACAATACATTGCTAGAATGCATTTTTTCTCTTGTGGAACCTTTGATGGTTAAAATGTTTTAACACATATAAGTTCTAACTGCTCATATTTCAAACAAATTAGCTGAAATAAAAAATATATACCAATAAGTACAATCATTACTACTACTACTAATAATTGAAATAAAGAATTGTAAAATAAGATAATTTTTTATTATACATGTAGTTAGTAGTGTATATTATACATACATGCACCTATATGTATTGTTTAAAAGAAAGTTTGTTATTTTTAAATTGTATTATTAAAATTTCATTTAATCTTTTTTATATTTACTAGTGTAGGGTATAAATAAATTTATTAACAAAACAAACTGTCAGTGAATCACTGGTACACATCCGGGTAGGCACACACAGATGCATGCCTTAAAAATAATAGTCTGCACCAGGCATTAGTTCTTGTAGACTACTTAAGTAATTTTATGTTTTTGTAGTGATTTTCTTGTACTCCTAGCAATCTGATGTTTGTAAAAATTGATTCAGAAGTCTACAGGTAATCTGACCTAAAGTTACATTAAATGTGTGGAAGATTGTGTAACATGGTAGACAGATTTTATAATCGAACCAGTTATTACAATACTAATAATATACAAAATTCCATTAAAAAAATAAGAAAAAGAAGTCTTTGCACATTGTGTCACTATTTAATTTCAACAATTAACACATGATGAATTTCATTAAAAATGTGAAATGACACAGAACATGATGTATCGTTATCAAAACTGGGAAATTTACAATTAAAGTGGCTAAAAAGAGACTTCATATTTTTCGTGGTTTTTTAATGAAAATTGGTATAAAAATTATTTGGTTAACACAACTGTAACATATCCTTTAATTTCATTTATGCCATCATGTCGATCTTCTATATATGTCGAAGTAGCCAGATATTTCAGAAGAAGATCTTCCACTCTAATCAGCTTGAAGTTGTATGTGTTTATAATCTCATTCACAATCCTACCTTTCTTTGATGATGGGCCACCTGCAACATAACAAGTAAATCAACTCTGGTAATGCTAGTGTCACAGTCTATTTTGTATTGGCGCATTGCTGTGCTGAAATTGTCAATAGATAAATGTGCTGTTTCTCATATTATATTATTATGTATTACCTTCAATTTTGAAAACAAAAAGTGAGGGAGACATAGCTCAATCTGTAGCATGTTCGTCTATAAAGTGGTTAGTTATTGGATTGATCCTTCTCAGTGGACCTATCTGCCGTTTGGGCTATTTTCCATTCCAACCCGTAGTCCACAACTGGTTCATCAAAGGTCATGGTATCTGCTGTCATGTCTGTGAGAAAGTGGATATAAAAGATCCATTACTGCTCATCAAAGAATAGCCTATGTGGCAGCAGCGGGTATTCTCTAGTTCTAATATGTCAAAATGACCATATGTTTGATGTCCAATAGCTGATGATAAGATAAAAATCAATGACAATGTGCTCTAGTGGAGTTGTTAAATAAAACAAACTTTTTTTTTTTTTCATAATATATATAACAGAGCAATTAATAATCATATGCATATAACATGCTCTTGGAGATTTCAGTACGGTTACAAAATAAGACCATGGCTGCCTTTTAGATTCTCTTGTGCATGCGTAGTTATGAAAATACAAAATGAGCACGATACAAAATGAGACTGACACCGGAATTTCAATCATTTAACACAAACAAAATATAAATTTGAATGATTCAAGCCTGCAAATTATATAGTTTGGACTAAATTACCTGCGTATTGCTCGCGGGCTATGTTTAAAACATCAAAAAATGCATCCTGCAGACTATCTGGCGGTGCGGACTATGGAGATTATTATTCGTTTTATTTTGTTAATAAACATGCGAGCTGATAAAACAAAATCCATGTAACTTTTCCTTTTGCGTTTTTTGCTACATGGCGAATATATGATTCAATAATGACTGACAAAATATGATCTAAACAGAATACAGAATGAAGCTTTTCTGAGAACTACTCAGTTGTAGTTAAAGTTGTTAGGAGGAAATTTACAATGAAACAACTCGGTCATAGTGACAGAAGCAAGGAGGAAATTACAATAAAAACAACTCAGTCTAAGTGACAAAAGCAATATCAGTACAAGCGGACAGCCAGACCACGTGATCACTTCAACAATTGTTAATAGACATTATCAGACTTTCGGTAAAATTATTATTATCGTTTATTATTACCAGTGTACATTTTCTTTTATCATTTATACTGGAGGAATGTTTAAATATCTTTTTTACATAGGAAATTGGCTGATGACAAAAAGGCATCAACATTTTACATGTTAAATGAATAGAGCTTACTGTAACGTTATAGCGTATGTTACAATATGACACCTATCGGGAACGGGTGGGCAGGGTTCCCCCTTACATGCAGATAGTTCGCGGCTTATCTGCTGGAGCGGGCTATCTGAGCATTTTATTATCCTAAAACGTAAATATAGTTCGCTGCGGACTATCTACTGTAGCGGGCAATACGCAGGAAATTACGGTAAACACGTCACCTGGATTTAAATTGATGAATTATGACCTGCTTGGAATACACTCATCTTCATACTATGAAAGTGAAGTCCAGTGTTATGTTTTATTTTGTTTTCTTTGTCACTGGCCAAATTAGTTTTAATTAAATGGTGTAGATATGGGTACATTCCAGTCTTACAATTTTTAGTAAACATTTAGTATCTGATGTTTACCGATCATCAAGGGTGATTGTATTTACCGTAGGTCTAGTACCAGTATAATATATTGTTTGGTGCATATTGAAAATTTTCTTTTCTTAGATTAGCGATGTTTGAAATTTAAATCTAACTCATTTTATTGGGGACCATTCAAATATTATGTATTATTATGTAGGACTATCTGAAATAAATGTTTTTCTGTAAAAACGGAACAAAATGTATTTTTCCAATATACTTGCTGGAATTACTTGAGACTGCCATGTTTAACACCTAATAACCTAAGAAATAATGTGTTTGTTGTCATTAAACTAATATTAATTTCAGTAATATGTCTAGCTGTAACTACCTATATTATATGTTGTAGCTGTGGTGCAGTGTTTGTTTGGAAAATTACCATTAGTACAAGCAAATTTGCATTTCATAATGTTGTTGAGTAAAAGCTCCCACTTCCTGTAATGCCACATAAGATCCAAACCAACACCACACACAATATAACTTATAACTGTTACATATTTGAATAGACCATTGTACCAAGTTTTGTAATGCAAAAATCTTCTTTTAAGTGTTTTTAAACTGTCAGATTTCATGTACCGGTATGCAAGAATAATATTATTAGATTATTAATATTTGATTATGTACATTCATATTTTTACATCAAATCTTATTAAGCTGTTGTCTGAGTGTATGTTGTATTAGATTGTGTACAATCAGAGTACACTCTACACCTGTATAGCTGGAGGGGGAGGACCAGGGGAATTTTTTTTTTGTCATTATAAAAGAATTAATTGAAACGCCTTATAAATGTTGTTACAAAACATTTTTTAAATTCCCCCATCCCTAATAAAATATAATCCAGCTATGCCAGTGTCGGATTATAAATATTGAAATATGTATGTTAATATTTTTATTAGGTTATCTTGTTAGTTATGTTTTGGAGTTGATTTGTATATGGGTTGTGGTATTTTGCTTGTTAATGTTTAGATTGTTTTTATTCCAATGTTATTGTTATGAGTTTCTGTGCTTTGGTTCAATTACTATAACAGTTTCATCACATACAGGTTTTTAGCATTTGGTTAGATAAGCTATGTTTAATTCAATAGCTTTATAAAATAAATTGTTAAATTCAAACTATAAATAATTGTACGGTATATTATACATTTACTAAAGATGAAACTTGATTAACTTTATATAATAAATTGTTAAATGTTCAAATAGAATAGCTATAATACTTTTATGCAATACATTGTTACAAGTAGAAATATTATACAATATAATTAGAGACCTCTTGATACAGCCATTTTATAAAAAGATTTTTAAAAAGAAGAAAAAGAATATTCTGTCTTGATTGTATTCCTCTGAACTTATTCCAAGTAACTAGGTTCAGAGCCTTGTTCCTCAAACCAGTTACAACCGAGTGTAGTGATTTTACTATGAACTCCAGTTATAAATATATGATTTGCATTGTTCCACAAACCAATCTTAAGTAAAGTTTGTTTAATTTAACGATGCCACTAGAGCACACTTATCAGTGGCTATTGGACATCATTCATGTGGTCATTTGACACATTTCTTTTAGTTGAAACCTGCTGCTGCTACATAGGCTAATATTTCCGATAAGCAGCAGTGGATCTTTTATATGCACTTTCCCACAGACAGGACAGGACATACCACAACCTTTGATGAACCTGTTGTGGAGCACTGGTTGGAATGGAAAATAGCCCACACTGCAGATGGGTCCACTGAGAAGGATCGATCTGCCGACCGCTTCAAAAGTGGGCACGCTATAGACTGAGCTACATCCCCAATCTTAAAAGTAATTGTGATTCTACCATGACATTTGAAAATACTTGATTCAGTTGTAAATGGCATTTACGGGTGTTTATTCCATGATCACAGACCTCTAAAATTAAATCAGAGTATGGTTATCTCCTAATTCATTTTTGATTGTGATAGTTTTAAAAACCTTTTTTTATCTAAGGTGAAAAATATCTATTTTATGGGAAGACATGAAATTATGATCTTGGACATTTACAATGGAAGTGCTTCATGGAACAATCTTCATATCTTTTAACTGATGCATTTTAACATTTTTAGAAAGTAAAAATATTTAATCATTTATAGAAAATCATATACTGACCCCAAAAGAAAAAACAAAGCATGCATATATGCACCATTGCATGTTTAAAGGATTTTTTTTATTAGAATGATGTTTTGGCAAATTGTGAGCAAAATTTCATTCTCATGAACATATTATCTTTTCAATATGCAACATGTTTTGTTTTTTCTTTAGTAGTCTCTCAGAATCTTGGTATCGTTTCTTTTGGGGGTCAGTTTACATTTAAGTTACCAGGGACATATCCAAGAATAACATTTGAACATATTTTAGTTTAGAAACTGGTGTCGTAACTAGTGCATTTTTCAAATATAGCAAGGTCTTAACTTGGACATATTATACGGTAGAGTGCCTGCCTTTGAAGCAGTCGGCTATTTTCCGTTCCAACCAGTGCTCCACAACTGGTTCAACAAAGGCTGTGGTATGTGCTTTCCTGTCTATGGGAAAGTGCATATAAAAGATCCCTTGCTGCTTATCGAAAAGAGTAGGCTATGTGGCGTTAGTTATATTTATTTTCATGCTTACATCCAATTAAGATTCAAGCACGCTGTCATGGACACACAGAGCAGCTTCCTGAGCTGTCTGTCCAGGACAGATATTAATGTTAGTAGAAGAGAGGAAAACCCGCTACCTTTTACCATAAGCAGCAAGGGATCTTTTATATGCACATTCCCATAGACAGGATAGCACATATCATGGCCTTTGTTAAACCAGTTTTGGAACCACTGGTCGGTGCAAGTGGAAACATCTTACCATTGAGCCTTGCGGAGCACTCACTCTGGGTTGGAGTCGATACCGAGGTTTAAAATCCCATGCCTCGGCTAAGGGATTCGACCTCAGTACCTACCAGCCTTAAGTCCGATAACTTAACGACTCTGCCACGGGGACCGGTATAACATTTAATTACTCTTCTTATTTTCCCAGTCCTATTCATTCAGAAAACATAATATTATCATGATAGGATTTTCGAGCACAAAAATAAAAAAATAAAAATTCTGCTGGAGGCCTCTAGACCTCAAGTGGTTTGTCAATAATGGTGTTTTCAAGCGCTTGTTGTTTGTTTTTTTTGGGGGAGGGAACGTTGGTACGCTTTAAATATTTGTTTTTTGAAAATGAATGTCGTTCGCCCACTTAAAAATATAATTATGTGAAAATTCCGCAAAAAAAATCCTTAAAGTCGCAGTCTGTTTTTTTTTAAATATTTAACTACATGTATTTAGAATATATCTTGTACGTTTGTTTGATGCGCACCACACTCCATTATTCTGACGCGACGATCTGCTCCACCATAATTATTTACATCCCACTCCCGTTTCAGAAATGCTGAAAAAAGAGTAAAGTTTGTTTTGTTTAACGACGCCACTGGAACACATTGATTTTTATCATCATCGGTTATTGGACGT
>JAUTWP010172331.1:0-10100 GCA_033042655.1 Cyathermia naticoides | reverse complement strand
TTTAGGTTGATTTGTAATCCACAATACAATTGTATGGCTATACATTCAATAAAAACAAGCATTTTTAATAAAACGAAAGTGTTTTATTAAATTTTACTTATTTTATAAAAGTGCTAATCAAAATCCAATAGTTGCTATTCAATTTTTAATCTGGTAGAAAAACTGCTAATCAAAATTTCAAAAACAAATTGCACCCTGCCTTCTAATGAAGATTGGGTGATGTTTTGTAGCAAGTTTAATTACATAATATAGTTGCATGTTATGACACACATTTAGTTAACTTTAATTACATTATGTAATTGCATATACAGGTGCAAATTTAATACTTGGCACAGTGCTGAGTAAAACAGCCTGGAGGCTGAGAAGTTTTCGCCAGCAGGTGTGCTCAGAATATAGTGCACATTCATATTCAATCAACATCTCTTTCATGTGGCATTTCTTTACTGGATACCTGGGTTGTTAGAATTACCAAACTTCTCACTAACTATTGAAAAATAATTCTTCATTACCACGACTGCAAATAAAAATAGTTATCTAGAAATTCGCAATCTTTGCACAGCTTATCTTACTGGGTTTAACTTATAGCAATTCTTGTCTTGTATTTACCAGGTAACACAGTAACTTTCTTTAGTGAATGTCTATAAATAATCCTGTTTAGACAACTGCACTGCAATCTGTTGAAAGCTGGGTAAAGTGGTAAAGACTGCGTTGATGGGGTTTCATTGCAGTGTCTTGTGTTATTCACACCTCATGTATTTTAGTTTCTTGTCCGTTACTGTGTTACTACCATTTAATGTTTTCTTTACTTAGTACAGTTTATAAGTTGTTTTTTCTCTTTGCTGAAAGCTTTTAGCTTCAGTTATTTTTGTTTTGTGTAATGGAAGTTTTTGACTATAATATTTCCATTTAATGTTTTTTTTAAAGATATGTCCTAAATACATATGAATATATTTAATTGTGTGTAAGTTGTAACTAAACATTTAAGACTTTTTATAAGATATCTTATAAAAAGTCTTAAATGTTTTGTTATTTTGTTCCCTCCTGGTAGAGCACTGTACCACATGGATGGATTCAACTTTAACATATTATAATTGTGTGTATGTTTTCAAATAATATGAAATACATGTATACATATTTAAATGATATTTTAAAATAAAAATTAAAAATGATACATGATTATAGTCAGACAGGTCTTGACACTTGTCTCAGAAATATGGTAACTCAAATAATAACTTTGCACCACTACATTTTCATTTTCAATAGCCCAAACTTTCTTTCTGCTGTTTATATAATTATTTCATTTTTTTTAAAAGCGTATAGATTCTAGAAAGATGTTCTTATAAATACTTTTATTTTGCCCAACTGACAACCATTAATTACAGTCACTTAGATGGATTCTTAGTCACATTTAGTGCCATGTTGAAGCCCTAGTTACTAAAAAGAGACTTCCCAAAATAGTTTGTAATGTTCAGTGCATATTATAATTTTATTTTCAGGTATCATTGAGCCAGTTGTGTCTGTGTTGATTCATCCAAGTCATGCAGCCCGACTGTCAGCGTCCTGGTGTCTTGGCAGTATAGCAGTGGCTCTGCCGTCACAGCTCACCCCTCTGCTGGATCGGTGCATGGAGAGAATGGAAAAGCTGAAGTCGTCACCAGAAGCAATCTCTGGCTACAGTAGTGCACTGGCAGCCCTGCTGGGCGGGGTTTACCAGTGCCCGTTAGGCATTCCACATGCTAAGGGAAAGGTATAATATCTGGGCTACTTTTTATATCCCGATACTCACACAAAGAGAGAGAGAGAAAAAAAGATTTTATGCGTCCCACAGGACACAATATCTCTATTTTTCCGGGTCCAGTTAATGTTTAGCGAATCAAATATGCAGGTTTTGTGTGTGCTGTAAATCCCTGGCACATAAAGCCAGATTGGTAATTGGTAAAAGATACATCTCAAAATCTGTTGAAAATGCTAATTCATGTTACCAAATGTCAATAAATTCAACAACAGCAAATTGTTATCCACACAATTCTCAAACATAAAATGTCATGTATTGTTTATTTACTCACTTTGATATGGGACCTAAAAATAACATTGATATATCCATTATCATGTATCGTGATAATTGTAGAGTTTGTATATTTATTGTAACCTGTAGTTTACAAGTTTCATATTTTATGATTAACTTCAAATGTGTCTTGTAACATGAACAGTGCCAAATGTTAGATTCTAGCAAAATAGGTGATTAAAACCTAAGTCCTTAAAACAATCACATTTTATGTAGTATGAAAACTGATATACTGACACATTTTATAAGCTAATTCATCATCAGTTACTCTGATAAATATTATGTTTTAAAATAAAAGGTTTCTAATAAATATATTTTTGATATGAATTTTTTTGTGTTTGTAGCAAATCTTCATGATTGCTGAAGAGCTGATACGTACAGCATCACAGAACAGCCGACTGTCCTTGCAGAGGACACAGTCTGGTTGGCTTTTGCTAGGAGCTCTGATGACCCTTGGTCAAGCTGTTGTGAGGAACCATCTTCCCAGGATGCTTCTGCTGTGGCGTAATGCATTCCCAAGATCAACGCGTGAACTGGAATCTGAGAAGGTCCGAGGAGATGCATTCACGTGGCAGGTTACTCTAGAAGGGAGATCAGGAGCTCTTGGAGGTAACTGATATTATCAGTTTTAAAATATCTTAATTTTACATTAAAAAACCCACAACAATTTTAAAAGTTACCTCCCCAAAAATACAAACATTTTTCTTTTTAAATTCCAATTAGATTGTTGTTGATGGTGCTTTTTGTTCCAAGGAAAATGAAAAGAATACATCTGGTATTTGATTGTATATCTTCCTGGTTCAAGGTATCATTTCTAGATATTATGATCATAATTATATTACTATAACAATAATGTTTGCTTTCTAGTAAGTTCTTTGGTAAATATTTTCACATGATAGCAGTACAGAGGTAGAAAGTGAATACTGATGGGTCATTGGAATGATTCCTCTATGTGAACCATTGGTTTTGCTGTTCAATTCAATGTTCCCTCACTTCTTCAGCAAAGACCTTGGTATATGCTGTCCTGTTTGTAGAAGTGTTCATAAATGATTCCTTCCTGCTTATTGAAAAAGTAATAGCATTTTCATATGAAGACCATGCATTGTCAGTATGGTACTATCCAATATTTGACACTGCTGATCAAACAATGTCCTGATGTGACTTTAAATAAACATTGATTTTATTTTATTTTTTTAATTTGATTCATTACCATTTGTTATCACTGAATAATTTTAGAAGTTCATTTTAACTATTATTGTATAATGTATTGTCATTTTCAGCTATGAACAGTTTTTTGCTCTATTGCCGAGAGTTGGTCACAGAGGATGTGATCCGCAGATTGCTTGCACCAATGGAATGTGCTCTGCTTATGTTGTCACAGTGAGTGCTGTTTACTTTTACCAAATCTATATAGTGGTTTCGATGAAATATAACTTGCATGTAAAATATATGTCAGCTTAAGAGTGTTGAGTTTGTATTCTGCAGATATATTTTTTATTGAAGCAATTCTTGAATTGTACTTGTTATATAAAATAGCTGTTATCAAATTTCTACTCTCCATAATATAACACATTTCACTAAAACAAAATACATATATACATCTGCAGTTGTAATAAACTTAAGCATCTTTCCCATCAAGTTTTTCCTATGCTGAGTGTAATAAAGTTGTATGATGTGTTAAATCAAATGTTACATGTTATTACTGATGATGTACATACATTTTCAGTTTGTAGTGTGATAATATTTTACGGAATTCATCATAAATTGAACTTATTATACTGAATAAAAATAGTTTATCAAATAAATGTACTTGTTATATAAAAATAGTTATCAAATGTTAAAGATACAGCTGTAATTTACAATGTACGTGTATTTTCAGTTTGCCGAGTGTGATCAAACTTTATGGCACTCATCTTAAAGCCAGTGCAGCCATGGTGAGATTGCGAGTTTATGATGTGTTAGCTCTACTTCCAGCAGAATCATTTGAAGGTAGGAATAATTTTTTGTGTTCAGCTTTTACTTCAAATTAGCAGCAAGGACAATTTATAGGCACTTTCCCACAAACATATCCTTAGATCAAATAACAATAACACCTGCAAATAAAAAAAACTCTGTATGATTATTTCCTAATTAGCAGCCAGGATGATTTATTTTATATGCAGCCTTACAATAGTCACAGTGATAGAAATAAGCAGAAATTTTCACTTATCCACCAGATAAGTACATTTAGAAATCCACATGTCGCTATAACCATTAAGGTACTTTCTACTTGTCCGAGTTGATTTTCACTTGTCTGGACAAGCAGACAAGTGCTTATTTCGAACACTGAGTCATAGACTACATGGAATGGAAAATAACTACTATTTACAGGATTCAACAACATTTTGGGGGAAGAATGTTTTTTTTGTTATGACAAAAACATTGATTTTATAATTTATTTAATGACACAAAAACAAATAAAAATAGTTTAGAAAAGATGGAGTTGGCCTAATTATAAACTATGTTTTATTTCTTGTGATTTTAGCTATGTATCCAATGTTGCTTAGAGAATTAGTTGCTGAGTTGGCCTAATTATAAACTATGTTTTATTTCTTGTGATTTTAGCTGTGTATCCAATGTTGCTTAGAGAATTAGTTGCTGAATTCACCCTCACTGACAACCCAGCAAACACAACGACATCTCTTCTACGCTCCATGTGTCACGTGGATGACAGTGTTATACTGGGATCCTGGCTGCAGGAAACTGACCACAAGGCCATTGAAGATCAGGTAAATTAAAACAAATATTCAAATTTGTACATACATAATAAGACATGTTTACTTGTTAAAAATCTTGAAGACATTTACCTTAATTGTGAAGCACAAATTTCTGCTATGTATTTTCAGCTACCAGGATGACCAGAAATGGATTAAATTTGTCAAAATGTATATTGTATGGAAAATAGATGTTCTAGATTTCTTGTGTGCCTATGATGTGCCATGCTTTTTACTGAATCAATCGTTGACTTAATGGAAGTCAAATTCAAATGCACACGTTTTAGTGGTGTTTAATCATTATACAGTGGACTCTTGTCTAAACCAGACCCACCTCTGAACAGGAATCTCCTTAAAAACGGACAAACAATTCAGTCCCAAGGTGGCCATTTAGTGTATATTTAATCCCTGAAAACAGATACTATGAAAACTTGCAATTTTCATTGGTCCCATGGGTGTCCAGTTATAGAGGTTTCACTATACCTGTAGAACTCCTGCTCCTGGATTACTAGGTTGAAACATGGCAGTAAATCAGAGAATAGTGCATAGGCACTGGAAGCCATCTGTTCATAGAGAAGACACATGTTTATTAAAACTACATTTGTGCTTATGTTTTGCATTAGTGAATGTTATAAGATGGGAAGGAAAGATTACAACTTTAATGGTGTATAATAGCTGAAAATATGGGGCCAAAATTATGAAGCGTGTTTTTCTCTTACACACGTGTAACTACGTACATTTACAATGCTTAAACACATGCGTTTAACCAAAACAGGCTTCGTAAATTCAGCCCATATTGTCTGGTTGTTATGGTCAGTGCCTTTAAGGTATGCATATGAAGCTTTGTTTTTGTATATTGCTGTCTATCAAGGTTATCAAGACAAGTTAGTGGTTGCTGTTTAACAGTTTCAACACAAATTGCAGTGCAGTATTTTGAAAAATAATATCTTTTAAGAAAAACTAATATTTCCTTTCATTTACACTGGATGAATTCCATTTTGATGTTGAGGATTATTTCAAATTCATGGAATTTTAAATCTCCATTCATGCACTTAATTAGCTTCATGTTTTTTTATGAGGATGCTTTGAACTTTCGATTGATATGAAATTTTAACTAATGTTTAAATTTGAGTGCAGATAGGGTTTTGTTTCTTCAAAATTTGTCTTTGTGTACAATTCATCAAAATTTCTGTCATTCCAAACCAGAATTTAAAATTATTTAACATAATGAATGTTTTCTAATTATGCTCTTTTTAGACAGAGCACAATTATTTTACTTGCATTATGTATGTATGGTGTGTATGGTGCATAAAAGTCAGTTCATTGTGCTTTTAACATTTGTTATTCTGTTAAAACACATGGTGCTTTGGTTTGCCTTTCTTGGTGTCGTAAGATTCATTTTACATTTAATTCTCATAACTAATACATGATTAATATTATTGACACACTTCTGCACAATCATTGTGCTTCAGTTGTTTTGTGAAAATGTCTAACTTCTTACAACACTGTCACCACAGGTTCTGTTTCTGACTGCCCACCTTTAATTTCCCACCTTTAAAGTGGTAGCGTCTGGTTTTTTTAAAAATATTTAACCATTTAGAATATATCTTGTACGTTTGTTTGATGCGCATCACACTCCATTTGTCTAACACACCGATTTGTTGTATCTAAATTAGATCATGATAAATACATTACAAATCCAGGTTGCGGGTCACCACCTGGCTGCCATCACTATGTATTGGCGCTATTCGCATGACCTAACTGTGGTACAAGAGTGTGGTGCACATCAAACAAATGTAGAAGATATTTTCTAAATGGTTAAATATTTTTTTTTAAACAGACACTGCAACTTTAACTTGTCTGTTTGTCTGTTGTTTTAATCTGTGTTTTAGCTGGTCTCATTTCCCAGTTTTGTTACATACAGAATAATACAGCTTAGAAGAGATTTTTCTTAGGATTTACCTAAATACCTTTCATTCTAGCTTGAACCTAATCGTAGGGTGGATAAGGAGTTTGTAAGTATTAGCTTTTAACTACAGGAATGAAAATGTGTTTGAATCTTTGACTCTAGCTGACCACTTGAAAGCAATAACAACATCATGCATGGCTGATTGTAGATTTAGTGTCGCCATTGAAAAACAAAATCCCTGAATGGTCAAGATAACTTTTATTTAAATTTTTAGACCTTGTTGCTGTTTATCAATTTTTAAAATTAAATCGCTTGAAATTGTGAACAAATTATCACACAAAAAATGTAGCTGTTATATTTTTGCCCTTTTTTTAATACAATTAGTTCATCAACTGGCATGATGTTTGCTGTTCTGTCTGTTAAGAGTTGAAAATTTCATATAAAAGACACATTGCTGCTAATTTAAAAAACGTAACCTAATTTGTGGATTGCTTTCATATTTGGTATGAATGGTCACCAAGTGTCTTTCAAAAGCATACACTCAAACACATCAGCCCAATCCATGCCACCCCTACCCACATCTCTTACTACACTACTACCCTGACTACACCCCTACGCCCATAAGAGTGACCCAATGCACAATGCCTTTATATTTTGATACTTATAACTAATGAATCCTTTTAGGGATTAGTTATATATTTTACATAAATCTTCAAATAGTTTAGTAAAACCTCTTACAAAAAAAGTTCTTATGCAAACTTTATTAACCCTTATTCTGAAAAATTATTTTAAACACATTGATGATCAATGGCAGATGATTTAGTTCTAAACAAGATTTGTAAACTAAGATGACGAGTAAAGTGCCAGTCAACATGACCAAATTATAATATCTTTATGACATATTATACAGATTTCTTATTCACAGTCTGCGGGTTCACCGTTCAGGATTACTTACCATCAACCAATCAGAATTCATGTTCCATAAACAAATAATTTTTGTCATTACAGTCATGATAAAGAGTTTGATTAAATTTAGTTATTTTTAACAACCCAGCAAGTACTTCCATATTGTTTAGTGTTTACTATAATACAACACTTTAATACTAGTAATACAAACAGGATTTCCAGCAGAATTTTATTTTAGGGTAGGAACTATTTAAAAAAAAAATTGAACCACTATCGTCAATATAAGTCACTAGAAACAGCGGACTTAATAAAATGTGTGACACTGATGAGGAATACTGAACATTTTATGATTGAGACTGCTTCATAGATATATGTCACACAAAGGCAAATATAAACAACTTTTTAACATTTAATAGTTTTTTTAATTTGAACATTTTAGGTTTGCAATTTAACCTTCTGGAAAAATGCCTGACAAACCATCATGGCGTGGTCATTCTAGTTTAATGTTACAGTCAAGGATGAAGATCATAAGAACATGTTTAGATAGATGTTGTTTGTACATAATGACCATGCATGCATGTCTGGCTTGTATGACAACAGTTAAGTCCACTGAGTTTTATATGCCACATTTCTGTCTCTGAAATGTGGCACCATTCAAGAAGACAAATTTTTTTTAAAAATAAATTTACAGGTCATCTATTGTGCATAGATTATTAATTTAATACAGCATATTTTTGTCTTTGAAATTTAACCAAAATTCCATAAAAAGGTGATTTTTTCCTCTAATCAGTTGTTAAGAGAATTGAAGTCAAATTTCATATCAAAAAACATTTCTACTTTCTGAAAGTATTTGCATGAATGTCGTTGACGTTTACTGAAACCCTACTGACATGTTTTAGTATTTGTATGGACAAGACAGAAACTTGTATATTTAATTAACACTAAGTAAAGTGTATGTTTTCTGTTGTTCATCAAAGCTTGGAAATGAGACAGTTTTTGTATTAAATGTTTTGTGTGACTTTTTGTTAATTATAAATGTATATCTTTACTAATTGGAAATGACAGTTTGCAGATTACAAAATAATTGTACATTATTGGTGTTAAAGCAGCTACCAACCAGACATTTTATAACATTAAATTATTTTAATCATTGGCTTTGTGGATTTCTGTCTACGCCTACCCTTCCCACTGGCTATTATTATAAAAATGCATTTTCTAAAGTAGTACTGTAACGGGTAGTCATATTCAACATTCTAGTACTGGTTTGGGATTTTCACATCTTAAAACATGAAAAATTAATCACATGACGTTTTGTTTGCTCATCTAGCGAGACACATGCCATTCCAACAAGATACCAATTACCACAGATAAAACATAAGTAGAACTCATAAACTGTATAAAAGTTGAGTTCTATGTGATTTTAACATTACCAGATTCCCATTATTGTTTTTCATTTGGGAACAGACTTTTTCAATGGTGTATTTATGTGTATGTTAATGTTTGCATTTTCATCTGTTTAAATGTTAGGTTATGAAACGTTTGACATTGTTGCATTTAAATATATTTTGAGAAATGAGGTTATATGCATAGTAATTTATGTTATAAATTTCAAATCGCCATTTGGTCCTTCATTGAAAGGTACCGTAGTATTTTATGTTTATATGTAAGCTGTGTACAGTATGATTAGGTCTGTGGCTGTTATATCATTTCTCATGCTTGCATATTTGTGGTTGTAAAAAGAACATGTTTTTTCTTCTGTTACATGGCTTGCTCATCTTCATGCTTCCCATGATTCTTACTTCTTCCCATGATCCTTACTTCCTGTGTAAATGCAAATATTGCATGATTAACACAAAAAATGCATTACACATACTAACACACTCAAGAAGAACAAAATATGTCCAATTAACAGAACTGGGATTAACAAAAATGTTTTGAGAAAATTGGAAATATTTGAAATACATGTATATAAAAAGTGAATAGGCTACCTTTCAAATAGAATTAACAAAAAGATGAAGAAACATCAATAACCATCATAAGAAGTGTGTGCTTGCAGCCTATGCATTGTGGAAGTAAATATAAAAATTAGCTAAGATAAAAAACAAAAAAACAATCACTAACCATACTTGGGAGAGCTTGATGTAGCTCAGTAGATAGCGTGCCCACCTTTGAAGCAGTCAGTAGTCGGATCGATCCTTCTCGGTGGACCCAGCTGCAGTTTGGGCTATTTTCCATTCCATCCAGTGGTCCACAACTGGTTAATGAAAGGCTGTGGTATGTACTGTTTTGTCTATGGAAAAGTGCATATAAAAGATCCCTTGGTGCTTATCGAAAAGAGTAGCCTATTTGGTGGCAGCGGGTTTCCTCTAAAAGAAATGTGTCAAAATGAACATATGAATGACATCAAATAGCTGCTGATAAGATAAAAATCATTGTGTAGAGGCGTCGTTAAATAAAACACTTTACC
>JAUTWP010172320.1:0-10101 GCA_033042655.1 Cyathermia naticoides | reverse complement strand
ATAAATAGAGATCAAGGGTCGTAAATTGACAGCCAGTCTATTATTGATAGCCATACAAAAATTCTTCGAGTAAAACACACGTGCGTAAGTATGACATTATATTTAGTAATCTTATGTCATTTTGTCTTGCGTCAAATAGTGTAAATGCAGGATATATTATTTCTGTAATCTCTCCCTATATCAAAAACTCTATAGTGACTGTGCCAATATCCCTTTATGAGTTTAGATTTTCGTAGGTAAACAATTCTATAGTGACTGAGTCAATAATATTGTGTTCTCTGCATAAGTCCCCTCCAGGTAAAATATTGAAAATTATTAAATTAACCCAAGCAGCTTGAGTAATAACAGTTTTAAAGTTGCATAAACACAGGTTCTCATTTTCTTTTGTTCACTAATTATCATGAGTTGTTTTATAGTATTAAACAATCCTTCTACATTGGTGTCTATGGATGCTCAAACAAGATTACAACTTGAAAGTTTTAAAAATAACAAAGTCCCATCTGTTGTTGGAAGTCCATTGACAAGCAGTTCATCACGTACTTCATTAGGACTAATTGCTGAACAAAGAAAACAGGTAACTTAATTATAGGTTATTTGATTTGGTTGAGAATTGTATCTATAGAAAGTTAATGTGGTAACATTATGTAGAAATTAGGACAATCATTGAATTTATAGAGCAATTTGTATAATTATTTGTCATGCATATGAAGCATAGATATTAGATATCCGAGCACACAACATGAATCAGAACAACAGGATTCCGATTGTTATTTTGTATTAAAACTAGGAATTTTTCATCAGCAGTAATTATGTACTATTGTGTTGGTATCTTATTTATTGACTTCTCATTTAATATGATTATATAATTATTTTTTTTTTAAAGTGCATGAAATGGTATAGTTGTATTTCTATTTTGTATGTATAAAAGACATTAAATTATTGAACATAAAATATTACAGTTTAAATAGTTATATTTGGCTTTAATCTATATATCTGTTATCAGGGATAGAAACCAACACTCGCCTCCTCACCTCGGCGAGTTGAAATTGCTGGGGATTAGTACAATTTAAATGATGCTCGTCCCTTGGGCCAATAATTCTGAGCACTCAGCAGATGTCACACACTCGCTTTACTGTCACTAAATGCAAATTTATGACAACAGCACATTAATTGAATTTTCACTTTCATTAATTTTACACTCTGAAAGATACACTACATAGGTAATGGGTGTTAATTGAACAGCTTGCTAGAATCCATAGTTTTATATTATCTGTGTGCCTCAATAATGGGGTGGGTGCTAGTGATTTTTCTTAGAACTAGTAACGTTTCTAGACTACTAGTCCAGTGGAAATATTTCTTAATTTCTACCCCTGGTTATAAAATGTTTGTTTTTAGCTGGAGTCAACACATTGGATTCAGTGTGATAATGAATTGTGTATGAAATGGAGGCGAGTTACAGAGGCTGAAATAAACGGTGTCACAGATGAATCAAAATGGTTTTGTTCTATGAATAAAGATGAGAAGTATAAGTCGTGTGATGCTCCAGAGGAAAATACTCATTGGTATGACAACGCTGCAAAGAAACTTGGGCTTTGCTACATTAAGTCTGCGTTCACAGAAGGAATGCTGGTGTTGGCAAAATTTCCAGGATATGTCAAGTAATTATCGAAATGTTAATTTAGGGACCATCTCAAAAGTTCATCACTACTCCCTAAATGAATAACACTAATATTTATAATTAAAATGAATTTAGTCAGGGAAAAAGGTATTAAAATGTTTTGGGCCACAAAAACTGTAGGACAAAATGTGTCACTGTAACAAGAAGTTTCTTATATATGCATTCGGATGTGCTCTGAAACAGGAAATCGAACTATAATTTCCCAGACTAATAATTATACTATTCACATGTAGTTCGTGAAATTTTTCGTTAACTGGTTTCAAATTTCACTTTATAAATAAAAAAATAAAAATAATAATAACTTTTTGACTCTGCCATTTTCTGTGTTTTACCCCTCCCCCTTCCATGGGTTATTCGTTTAGGGAGAAGTGATGAAATTTTGAGACAGACCCTTACAAACAAATACGAAGGATTGAAATTTAATTGTTCACCCACATGTTAATTATTTGCATAGTGTAAATATTTGTTTTAAATACTATCAAATGATTTATTCCAGTTTGGGTTTACAAGTGCATGCATATATATATTTAGCGATTCCTTTTTTGTTTACAGAATCTTCAAGTTTCTATGAAAAAATATATTTCATTGCAATTGAAACTAATATTATTTTTTATGTTGGTGTCAATTACTGCTCATGAAGGTACTGGTAGTTGGGTCTGTATGTGTGTGTACATTTTATTTTTGGCGGGGGTGGGTGGGTGCTTTTTTTGTTTGCTTTTAACAGACTGTCCTAATTTTCTAAATATATTGTCATTTTAACTGAAACAAATTGTTAATATTCAATATGCCTTTGTATTAAAAAAAGATTGATTGATAACTGCATATTGCAGGTGGCCTGCTGTTATTACGAGGGACCCAGACAACAGTTTGTTTGTGACATTCACATCTCCGAGTGAACCTTATACCTATCATGTGGAGTTTTTGGGAAAGACACACAGCCATGGTTGGGTCAAGGCCTCTTCAGTTGACAAGTTTGGAAAAGCTGTTTTAGAATATGAACAAGTTAAAACAGAAAATAATTCACAGGTTAAGTATAAAGATTATAGATATTATACAAATATTTCAACAGTTACAATGAAATTAACAACAATGTTTAAAACTGAACCCTTTTTTAAACTAGAATCATGAATGTTAAATTCTATAAGAAATTGTGTGAATATGCCACCATTAAATAATTTAATGTATTTCTTTTCTTATTATTAACATTTTTATTATAGAATATTTAATAATTTTAGTGATCCAGCTAATTTTATGGTACAGTGCTCAAATTTAAGAATTTGTAAGCCATGGCAATTTTGAAATTGTTTGTCTGTGGATGAAGGACTCACAGATGGCAATTTGGTTCAACCAACAGCAATTTGTTAAAACTTAACTTTTGCAACAAATAAACATAACAGAACAGTTATTTTGCCAGTGGCTAACTAATGCCACCAGTGAAGCCCCTCGTCTATGGCAATTTGCCACTGGTACCGCTGTTAAATTCAAGCCCTGTGGTACATTTTTTTATAAGCTATTTTTCAAGGAAGTGGCACAAAAACAACCGGTTATGTCGTAGTAAATATGTTGCAGACAACCAGTAACCAAAAATAAAGTCACAAAATCACTCTGTGTTTATTTTACACCCTAATTAGAAAGAACTGAGATGGCCCATTAAGACAGTTGAATATTACAACTGTAAAAATACAGCTTCAACTAAAAGTATTATTTTTGAATACAGTAAAACCACTCTAAACCAGAAATCCATAAACAAATTAAAATGTCTGGTTTTCAGGTGTTAGATTTATACTACACAGACACATTGGGACTGAATTGTTTGTCTGGTTTTGACAGGATTCCAGTTTACAGGGCTTACAAATTAAGTCGCTGCCAGCAGGATCTCCAGCTACTGGGGCCTACTGCACTGGCTACGTTTCACTCACACAGCCCAAGATTTTAATATGCATGTTTTTTGTGACAGTATTTACATGATGCCAAATTATTATGGGGCCTGCTACATTAACCTAATCCCACTCTACTCAAAAACAATTTGAAAGCCCTGGGTTTAGACAGAGTCCATTATATTTAACATGTCATTCATATGCAGATATTATTTTTAGTTAAAAAGAAGACGAGGGATGCACAAGAAATTACAGATGCAAAAAGAAGCAAAGCAGATGTACAGAGGAAACAAAACTGTGCAATATGCTATAAAGGAGGCTGAACGTTTACAGCCAATGTCAGTATCAGAGAGACTAGCAAAATGTATATTTTTATCAAAGTCTGAGTCTTCTTTATCAACTCATGAACCCACTGAGATTTCAGAGTGTAGTAAGTTTTTAGAATTATTTACACTTATACGTTTCTAGCATGGATGAAACACAACTAAATTAAAAAATTATATATGGTATGATTGGATCTATAAATAAGAGTCTTTCTTCCCACAAAAATGATAAATTCATGAACAACACAACTAGATTGCTACTAATTGGAAAAAATGAAGTGGGTTTGCCTTTAAAATTTATCAGGATGACCATAATATGTTTGGCATCCAATAGCCGATGATTAAAAGATGATAAATTTGCTCTAGTGGCATCTTTAATTAAAACAAACTACTTTCCTCGAAGCACTGTATCTTCCAGGATATTTGTTTACAAATTGTTAACGTTAATCAGTTTAATTTTTAAGCACATTGTGAGGTAATTTAGATTCATTTTAAATCTGTGTTGTCTGTGTTAATATTTTCAGAGTCAATAAGAGAGACATCAAAATGCAAATATTATTTCAATTGGCGTTCCACAAGATCAAAATCTGCTAAAATTTCAAAACTGAACAAGCTGAAAGAGAATATTGGAGATGGAGACGGCAATGCTGCTAATTTAGTGCATCAAATGAATAGCATGCAGTCTCGAGAACTGAGAAATCAGACTGAAATCACTAGATGTTTGAGAAGTGACATGTCAGCTCAACATCGTAACACTGAGAGTCCAGAGATACAACATCTTAATTTTAATGATGCTGATGGGAATAATGTGCAGTTAAACTTTTCATCAAATTTACTCCTGGATCATTCTAAAGAGGAAAAGTTTGTTCTTGATATTGAGGTAAGTCAATTTTAACATGAGGTCAGGTAATGTTGTTTAACGTCTACATTCAGATTCAGGCTGTTATGGTTCAAGCCATCCACTGCATCCATGGCATTTTAATATGATGATGTTTATATAGTAAACTTTATTTTTATTTAATGATGCCACGAGGGCACATTGTCAGCAGCTATTGGATGTCATTCATATGGTAATTTTAACACATTTCTGCATTCACTTTTGCAATAAGCGTAAAATGCATAATGATCCTGAATTATTGCTTGACAAACAACCTATTAATATAGTCAAAGAAGCCATGTTTTGGGGTATTAAATTTGACAGAAAATTTAATTTTCATTCACGTATCAAAAGCCTAAAGACTAAATGTTTAAAAGCTTTAAATATTATCAAATGTGTAGCTGGCAACACATATCATACGCCATTCGTACAGTGTAAAACGGTTTTGGTTTTATCATTGCATGAACGTCAAAAATATAACATTCAATTCTTAAATATAGTATTAGAAATTTCATATTGCTTATGTAGAAATATGATGACAACGTTTGGTCATGTTTTTATTATTACAGATGTATAAAAGAAATGAAAAAGCTTTTGATCATGATGTATATCGCTTCTTGAAACGAAACAATATAAAGATTTGTCGACTACCAATCTGGAACAAAACATCTGTATCATTATTTCAGTTGTTCCTGGCTGTCCATGAGCGAGGTGGTTATAAAAAGGTTATATTTTTAAACCACTTTTATCTATACTGCAAAGGGAATGAAGTCACAATGCATCAACCTACATTAAATTTTGATGGCAGATATTAGAAAACCATTTTATTAATCCTTCATATAAAATAATTTCACTGAGTTTATTTAAATTTGATAGAAAATAAAGTCACGTGTTAGTTAAATACATCTTTTTGAAGACGAGGCTGGTGGTGAATAAATCAATATTACTGTCAAAACATTATCAAAACATTTTTTGTTTATGTGTATGGGAACAAACAAATATAATTTACGTATTGCTCTTAAGATAGTTTTGCCAACTAGCCAGATACATGTAAAATAGAAATGTTTGATGTGATATATTAATAATTAATTAATATTTTCAGGTGTGTATAAATCGCTCCTGGACAGCAGTGTTTCGAGAAGTAACCGATGCTTCCATTGGTTCTGGAGGATCAGCCAAAAACTTTTATAAAAAGTATACAACTTACTTGATTATATATCTAGTTCCCATCAGTGTTATTTCCCTGACAATACCACATTCTTTGTCTAGGGCAATGAAATATTTATTTTAATCAAAATCCATTGGTTAGTTAATTTTAAACATAGTTGCATGCTCACATGATCCAATTAAGATTCAAGCATGCTGATCAAGCACACAGCATAGCTTCCTGTGTCTGTCCTGGACAGATGATAATGTTAGTAGAAGAGAGGAAACCCAAACCTGCCACACTTTTATGGGAAACTGGTGCTATTTTTAAATAAATTATTTACATAATAAACAGCTTACTAAATATTCTGTTTTAATAAAATGTAGAATTGTCTCAGTTGCCGTATATTATTTTTTAAATCAAATTTACATTGATGACAATGTTTACATTTTTCAATATAACTCGCATAAGAAGTATACAAATCCAGGCTCATTCATAATTAAAAATAAAAATAGATGTCTTTAATACCAAAACACAAACCTTCAATACATAGCCAAAATGTCCATGTACATTAAACAAATTGATGCCTCATAGAAAGGTGACTGTTATATACAGTGGACTTTGTGTTAACCAGGATTTGTCTAAACAAGATTACTGTGTAAACAGCATGATTTCGAAGTAACATTCAGCTCCGTAACACTAGATGAAATCTGTCTGTACCAGCACTGTGTTTAAACTGGAATATTTTATTGGTTCCAAGTGAATCTGGTTTAGACAGTCCACTGTATTATGAATTTGGTTTATTATTTTCATATTTATTAAGGTGATATAATTGTTGAATTTCAGATATTTATATCCATATGAGCGTTATGTCAAAGGAAAAGACTACAGCAAACAGATAAAGTTAGCTAAACCAAAAATAATGAAGAAAAAATTCAACAGCAAAGAACATCATACCACTGCAAGTGATGTAAACCAACATACAGCAGAGTATGTTCCAACAGAAAATGAAGACTGCCTCTTCTCTGAGCTAAATGATCGTAAGAATTTGTTGTATGTATTGGTGATACAATTTGTGGGTACAGTTTAAAATTATTCCAGTCAGTCATTTGACACTTTTGATTAGATTTATATAAATACATACTAAACTAAAACATTATAATATTTGATCTTAAATGAAAACAGGTTGATTATGTCAATTAAATTTAAATTAGATTTAAATATGATTACATTATTTTCAAACATGAAATCTATATTAACTGTCAGTGTTACTGCATAATCCAAAAATAAATAGGGCCTACATTTTTATGATATTTTTTTTTTAGTAGTAGTAGTTGTTGTAGTAGTTGGTAGTCGTAGTTGGTAGTAGTAGTTGTAGATAGTAGTAGTGATCTCAAATTTACTTACAACACTATTTTTTGTATTGACATAATTATGTTTTATGGTTATACAACAGCCTTTTATGGACCAGTTGTGGACCACATGCTGGAATAGAAAATGGGTATTATGTTCTTGTGGCCATACTAAATTATGACCCATCGTACACAAATCATTGTATGTAAAAATGCAAATCAAGTATCTGGGGGTCACCTCTCCTAGTGTGTATATACTTTAAGTATGGCCCCAATTTTGATTTACGTATTGAAAATAATTATTTATGCATCTCTACATAATTAGCAGAATCTGAGCAGTCTGTGGATCTGGCGGAACTGTTAGAAAACTTGGAACAGGAATGTGTCCCTTCTTATCTTGAAGAAGGTTAGTTTTAGCTACAAAATATGCAGTGAACTTTATTTTCTAAACTGGAATTTCTCATTCCAAATATCTGTTTAAACAATGTGGATTTCTTTGTCACAAATTGGTTTATAATGCTTAAACAATGGTCACACTACCGGAGACAAGTGCGTTTCCGCTAGACCAATCTTGCAAATGGAGTGTGGCTGATGCTGCAACTGCTTTTGGAATTATTTAAGAGATTGCCAAATATGAGAAATGGGAGTGCAATTGTTTTGGTGAAGGGAAATTGGGCATTGAACAGAACTGGCTCAAGCATATTTGTAAAGATAAATCAATTTGCTACAAGGATTATCTGATTAACATAATTATGTATAAATGAAGGTATATATTTTTAATCATTATTTATAACAATGTGAAATTTGATTGCAAATATGAGAATGAATCAACCTATTCAGAAAATAGTCATCACTCCGGCCACATGAAATTATCAAATGTATAATGTCCTCTTGAATTTGTCCCATAGTCTAATGATACTATTTCTGCTAGTAGAATTCTATCTGGATAATCACAATAAGATAAAATATCGGTATCAACTTCATTTTCCATGTTCACTGTGTCATCCAAAATAAATGCTGCCATTACAGTCAACACTTACATTAAAATCTGTCGTAAACTTGATCAAAAACACACAAACATTTCACAACAAAGAAATGAGTGCTTACAGGATGTTGTTATTATCATAGCCTCAATTGCACATGTCAGAATTTGACGATTTTGTCGGTAAATACAAATTGTAAAAATAGTAGTCGCAACAGAGCGTTTTGTTTCGTTTATTGTACAGTGGCATTCATCATTCACTGCCCATCACACTATATATAAATGCAGCAAAATAAACTTATAATAAATTATACTGAACGTATGGCTCTTCAGCAAGTTGTGATATATTTAATCTTACTTGTTCTGTAGATGTATTACTTGGACAGAACAAGCTGGGAATTGATATCACATTCTGTGACGAGTCTCCTGTACGCAATCAAACGTCAAACATCATTGAAGCAGACATCATCTCAGAGTTTGGTACAACTCTTCAACAAGGTGAACGTTTAGCTATTCACAATTCCAGATTAAATAACATTTAAAGCTAATAATCACACTTCTATTGTTAACTTTCTTAGTTCAAATTACACTATTGCAAACCCTCGCTACAAAATTAACATTTGTTTTGTTTAACGATGCCACTAGAGTACATTGATTTTTATCGTATCGGCGGTTATTGGACGTCATTCATATGGTTATTTTGACATTTCATTTACTCTTTATAATAAGTAGCAAGGGATCTTTTATATGCACTTTCCCACAGACAGAATAGCACATACCATGGTTTTAGATGAACCAGATGTGGATCACTGGTTGGAAAGGAAAATATCCCAAATTGCAGCTAGGTCCATTGAGAAGGATCGATCCTACAACTGACCGCTTCAAAGGTGGACATGCTACCGTCTGAGCTACATCCCTCGCTACAAACATACTTCCCTAAAAGTAAAGTTTGTTTTATTTAATGACGCCAATAGAGCACATTGATTTTTATCTTATCATCGACTATTGGGTGTTAAACTGTACATAATTATGGTAATTTTGACACAATACTTTAGAGGAGAGGAAATCTGCTGCCATCAAATTTATTTTTTAAATTGTCTCTTTCGTGAAAAAACTTTTTTAATGATACCCAGGCACATTTTGTTAATCAAGAATTTGGTGATCATTATAAACTCATGTTAATTTTTTTTTTGTAGACACAGAAGCTCAAGTACCCGATATATCAATTTTCAGCAGTATTAACGAAGATAAATTTCTTTATGAGATGCAAGCTCTGCAAAAAGAACTTTATGAACAAATTGAATTTTTATAGTTTGTGTTATCACTTTTTTATATTGTACCAAACTTTATACATGCAAGGAGTATTTTATAAAGACTTGTCAAAGATAGATTTGTGTATTAAAGCTACTGGACACAAGCAGTCTTTAACAGTAGGAAAATAAAATAGCAATGTACCATGGTCTTGAATTGGATGATAACCATATAAATACTGTAGGCAAGCAATCTAACAGAGATGTATACTGCACACATTGCCGTAACTATTTTAAATTTTCCACTAGGTCAAAGGACAAAACTGGACATTCTTTTTTCAACTAAAATTCTGATTTGTTTTGTTCCATGTAAAACATTATCACTGAATGTAAAAAATGACTGTCACTATAATTTTAATGCTTTTGTTTTGAACATGGTGAGTAAAAGTAAAGTAAAGTTTGTTTTGTTTAACGACGCCACTTACTGGAACACTTATTTTTATCATCATCGGTTATTGGACGTCATTCATATGGTCATTTTTGTCACACATTTTTAGAAGGAAACCCGCTGCCGCCACACTAATGCGGCTACTCTTTTTCGATAAGCAGCAAGGG
>JAUTWP010172309.1:0-10103 GCA_033042655.1 Cyathermia naticoides | reverse complement strand
GCGCCAAATAGGCTACTCTTTTTTATAAGCACAAAGGGATCTTTTATATGCACTTTCCCACAGACAGGACTACACATACCATGGCCTTTAATGAACCAGTTGTGGGCCACTGGTTGGAACGTAAAGTAGCCCAAACTGCAGCTGGGTCCACTGAGAAGGATGGATCCTACGACCGACCGGTTCAATGCGGGCACGCTACTGACTGAGATAGATCCCGCTCCTGTCTGTCGAATAGTCAACATTAATATTACAAAAACAAATAACAAACGTACAAGATATATTCTAAATAGTCAAAAAAATATTTTTAAACAAGACACTGCCACTTTAAACAAAATTAATATTAGTTTGATTTTTTTCTCCATGACGTAATCATTACGTCATAAATATTATGACGTCGCCATTACGTCATTAATTTCGTGTCGTCATTAAACACTTTCCTTTCTTTCTTTTTTCTCTTGTTTAAAATAAACTTACCTTACAGGTGAAGGTAACCCAAGCTTTGGAATTTGGAAACTCTTTTAAAAGTTCCACGACCGCCTCAGCCTCTTTCTGAATAGGAATAGTCTCGATAGCAAGAATATCTGCACCAGCCTCTAATAAAGCCTTGACCCTCGGTCTATGCCACGTCATCAACTCCTGTGATCATTAGAAAGAAAACACAATTGTAATTTCTTTTTAATAAATAATATTAGTAATTAAAATGTGAGTATTTAGACATGCCTATCTTACTCACTTTATTTTATACAACGACCCACTAGAGCACCATGATTGTTTAAAGGAACTAGAAACGTATTTTCGGGTATTAACATTTAGAATATATCTTGTACGTTTGTTTGATGCGCATCACGCTCCATTCGTCTAGCGCACCGATTTGCTGTATCTAAATTAGATCACGAGAAATACATTATAAATACCTGGCCGCCATCGCTATGTCGTAAGTCGTCATATACACACACACATACACACATACACACATACTGTCCCAGGTGCAGTGGATGGATTAACGATAAATGGCTCTCATTGTAGACGTTAAACACACACACAAACTATGTCGTAGCGCTTTTCGCGTGACCTAAATGTGATACATCGGTATCATTGCGTCAGAAAAATGGAGCATGGTGTGCATCAAACAAACGTAGAAGATATATTCTAAATGGTTAAATATTTAAAAAAAAAACAGACACTGCCACTTTAAGTACAATACAAAATGGCGGACTACTTCGCGTGAATGTTCCATTATTTTTCTACTCACTTCGACTGTCATCTTCTCAGCATACGTCCCCGTGAACTCTGACCAGTCATGCAGACATGCGCCGTATGGTCCAACCGAACCAGCCACTCTCCTCACTTTCCCTTTAAACAAACAGAAATAAAGTAAAGTTTGTTTCATTTAATGACGGCACTATAGCACATTGATTTTTATCTTGGCATCGGCTATTGGACTTTTTTCATAATTATGCTAATTTTGACACATTTCTTTCAGAGCAAACCCGCTGTCACACATAGGCTACTCTTTTCGATAAGCAGCAAGGGATATTTTATATGCACTTTCCTACAGACAGGACAGCACATACCATGGCCTTTGATGCACGAATTATTGAGTACTGTTAGAACGGAACAAACAGAAGAGATAATTGTATTACTCATTTCCGAACATGGGACAAAAATTCCGGAAAGTTGGTCGCCCTGTTGTAATAGTGCGTGTTTGCTTCATTCCAATAATTTATAAGGTTTTCAAAAAATGAATATTATGTTAAGTCTAATTTAATTTCTGCTTAAATCAACACTGTCTAGATTTTAGGGGGAGGGGGAATGAAGCTGCAGTACAAGTATGTAGAATATTTTAAATAATTTTTAATTTAGTTTTTTATTAATATCATTTTATTGTCCCAGAAACAAAATTATTGATAAAATCTGGGATATTTTAAAGTTTTAATCATTTAGAATAAGGTATCTCATCCCTGTTTCATTCGTGGCTATGACGCGCATTTTTCTGCAACAACGTCACACCGCTTATGATGTAATGATAACGTCCCATTGTTTATGACGTAATGATGCCGTCACAATGTTTATGACTTAATGATGACGTCACAGAGGTTGTAAATAGACAAATACACAACATATGTTTCACAAAATAACGTAACAGTTAACTGCTTCAGTATGAATTCAAACAAAGCACCGACTTTGTTTACATTTCGCTATAGGAATTCCCGGTAACCATGTGCTATAAATAGTAGCGTTGAATACGGTATAGTTCCGGCTGTTGAGTTGAATACTGAAAGTTGTATTCAATTCTTGTATTCAGAGCTGTATTTACATAGTAAGATTTAATTGGTATGTAATAATGTTGAATACCTGACAGTTTGGTTTCTTGGCAAGCTTGTCTGGCGATGTGTACAGAACTTCCTATTAGACGCATCGCCTCCGCCTCAGTCACGCCCAGGTGCTCCACGAATCCCCCCACAGACGCCTGATACGACACAGTTACCACCACGTCCGCACCAGCCTCCAGAAAACTACCAGAAAAATTCATGATTTAGACTATCAAGAAAAATAATTATATTTAAAACTGTCAATATAAAACATAAAATGAAAAATACCAAACAAAAAATGGTTGTAGAACACAAAGACAAAACACGCTGCCGCTTCTGGTTGGTTCACGTTATATTTATTTCCGTGCTTACATCCAATTAAGGTTCAAGCATGCTGTCACGGGCACACAGCTCAGCTTCCTGAGTTGTCTGTCAAGGACAGATATTAATGTTAGAAGCGAGGCAACCCGCTACCACTTTTTTGGTAACAAGCAAGGGATATTTTATATGCATTTTCCCATAGACAGGAGAGCACAAACCATGGCCTTTGTTAAACCAGTTATGGAACCACTTGTCAGTGCAAGTGAAAACACCTTCCCATTGAGCCTTGTGAAGCACTAGGTTGGAGAATACCGAGGTTAAAAATCCTGTGCCTTGACAGGGATTCAATCTTGGTATCTCCCAGCCTTGTCCGATAGCTTAACCACTGCACCATAGAAGCCCTGAAATTAATACGAGTGGTCTCCCTTTAAAATATTACTTTTCATAACAGCTGATGTCTGTGTAATTGTTAGTCTTCGATAAGATTAAGTAACTCACTAGCATAGCTGTGTATACATTGATTAACTTTAAAAACAAAGAGTGGTCGACCTAGGAATTAGCATATTAAAACATCAATCTGTGGCACTGTGGGACCTAATTGTTTGTCCGGTTTATATGGTTTTGGTTTAGAGGTGGTCCAGTTTAGAGAAGTTTACTGTATATTGATCCATACTAGTGATACATTTACAAAATGAACAAGGAGTGTGTGGGTGTAGGCTACATGCGTCATTCATTCACTATACATAATAAAATTCCATGACTATCATATAAATTATCTGTGATTAATGGAACTGTTAATTTCAGCTCACTTGGTTTTACCACACCATCCATATTGATTGTCGCACTGATATTTCAGTGTTATTAGAAAGTCTGTCCGGCAGACTCAGAAAACTTGTTTAATATAAAATGGGATAACTTTTCAGCAACTTGGGCAACCAGTAAATTGTCATTATCATAATAGACAACTAACACAATTCAATTTTATATTTTATATTAGCATAATTTGGCCACGGGTTATTGTAAAAAGAATACAACACAAATAACACATTCTAAGAGTTATAAAACAGGAAATTGGGCAGCTGAAATAAATTAAAATATGTCGAGAGTTACCATCCCAAAAATAGATGCCATTATATGTTATTACTGAAAGTATGAAGTATAATATTGGCTATTGCTGGAAGTTATATTTCAAATTACTCTTATATTAGTTATAATGTACAGTTTGTAAAATAATCATCTCACAAACAAGAAAATTCCTAATTTGGATGAGTATAATTAAATAGATGTTTACAAATTATTTTTGTGTAAGTTTAATCTTTAAATAAATAAATGATGAAAAACATTTTTATTCTATTAAGTAATGTACCGTACCTTTCTTGGTTTTATAATTTTGACATACTTAAGTTTATCACTGGACATGTAGGAGTGTTCACGGTCAACCAATATGAATGATAAAGAAATTTGATCAAACTCAAAATGAGAAAATCTGAAATAAAAATACTGGTGCCTTCAAGATAGTGTAGTCAGGATGAATATATTGGTGCTAATTGAAAATTCCATAATTTTTATAATTATTTCTCTTTCGTGCCAGTTAGATTATACATCAGAGATCAAAACAAAGTACACCAGGTGAATCTTAAAGGTGCCAAAATCAATGTGAAAAAACATTGTAATTTCAAAATTATTTTGGAAAACAAAGCTTTATTACTATTAGTATTAGTTGGAAAAATCCTGTGCCTGGATCCCAAGGGCTACCAGATTTCATTACCGGGCTACTAAATTTAATGACAAACAACCAGTTTCATTCATAATGTAAGCCTGGTGGACTACTACTAAAATGAAACATTTTTCCAACCCTATAGTTAGGGAGATTATAGAGATTATAATCAATGTGGGTTTTTTACTTGATATTGTGGTTTTTATTTTGCCGTTGTCAAAACTAATATGGTGTACTTTCTTTTGACTTTTGGTGGAATTTTTAATTGTCCATTCACATTTATCAACTTTTTCTAATGCATACTGGTACGTAGTATGGTAGGTGGAATCATTCAAATTTAAATCACTGTACTGTGCTCTATTTTAGCTAACTTATTTATTATTATTAGTGTCATGCAAAGTCGTGTTTCTACTCTTAATTAGTGCCAATCTAATACTAAAATGCTTTTATGAAGAACATCACAGTGTTGGTTTTTTTCCATAAATTTATGTTATAAAAGCATGTTTATTTGTGTCTTCCAAGACATTTTGATGTTGTTAGTATTCAGTGTGCTTTGTTTTCTGTTAAGTTATAAGTAGTTGTAGTTAATAGGAAACTACTGAACAATCTAGTACTAGTAGTAGGCCTACAAGTACAATCATGATGTGTTTTGATAACTTGGATTTTATGTTACTTGTAAATAAAACTAATCCAGCAAAACTGGACCTTTCAGGATGGAATAAGCAATTAACTTTTTTTTAACATGAACTGATTTTTATTTATTTATTTATTTTTACATTTAACTGATTTTTGTGTGCTCTATTGGCATCATTAAATAAAACAAACTACTTTTTTTTTATTTATTTTTTATTATTGTCTCAGAAACATTTTGGTAATGTCAGGGAGCATTTTACAAAAAGTGTATGAATTATGCTAACTTCTATAATCTTGTATTTGAATGTGCCAATTTTCTCGTCTTTTCTGTTTTACAATAATAGAAACTCATGAGATATTAAATTAGTTTTTTCATTTCTCCATAACAAAAATTTGTGCAATCTCATAATTTTATATTAAATTACTTTTCTGTTTTACAATAATAGAAACACACAAGATATTAAATTAGTTTTTCATTTTTCCATGATTTTTCCAACCTTGACAATGATGTCATCAGGGAAGTACTCTTACATTTGGCTAACTTTATAACGTCAGATGCCTGATGACGTCAATTTTGTTTCTTGACTCGCTTTTGTAACATTCAATAAGTTTGAAAGAAATGTTTACAATTATTGTTGTTAATGAAAAGAATGATAATGAATGATAAAAATAATATACCCCTCGTGTGTTGTGATATCATAATTTATCAGTACTCGTTGATAAAAGTATAAAAATCCTCTGCAAGCCTCTGATTTAATACCTTTATCAACTCTTATATCCTCTATGTATACTTTATATCACTGTGTATTATCCGACTATCTATAAGCCAAGCCCTTAATGTATGTTTGAACACGAAAAAATTATCCTACACATTGTATACAGATATACCGGGTATGCTCTCTATCTCAGTATCTGCCAACAAATATGCAGGAAATTGTTATTATTTTTGTAATTTATATTTTGTAAAATTAAAAAAATATATTAACTTGAAATTACTGTCTTCAGTTTTGGCAAGAACATTTATTAAAACTGTGCATGTATGAACAAAATGTGTGAATGAAATTCAAGAATTTGAGTTTAGATTAATGTTTTGTTTTGTTGTTCTGATCACCAACAAAACAAATTTGAGATTATGTTGTAAAGAACAAAACATGTATGATACAGGGCTCGAATTTAACGGTGGCACCGGTGGAAATTGCCACTGGTTTTGTATAAATTACCATAGGCGAGGTATTTCACCGGTGGCATTTTTTAGCCACTGGCAAAATAACCCTTTTGTTATGTTTATTTGTTGCAAAAGTTGTTTTAACAAATTGTTAAATAAAACAAACATTATTATTTAACAACACCACTAGAGCACATTGTTAATCATTGGCTATTGGACGTCCACATATGGTCATTCTGGCAGGTTTTTTTTAATAGAGGAAACCTGCTGCTGACACATAAGCTACTCTTTCCAATAAGCAGCAAGGGACCTTTTATATGCACTCCCAAAATTATAATCTGATACCGATAGAATTAAATCAGAATAATTGATAAAATTTTGTCATTTTCAGTTTGGTATGAACACACCATAATTCAGAGTAGCCTATATGGCACCAACTGGTTTCTCCTGAAGACCATGAGTTGTTAATACTGTGGGTTTGACATGTAATAGCTTCTGAATAAAAACAAAACAATGCGGTGTTGTAAAAAAATTATTTCCAATTCCATGCATCCCACATAATTTTGTTGGAAAGGAGCGGGAGGTAGCTCAAGTGGTAGTAAGTCTGCCTTTGAGGTGGTCGGTCATTGGATCGATCCTTCTCAGTGGACATCTGTAGTTTGGACTATTTTCCTTTCCCACCAGTGGTCCACAACTGATTTATCAAAGGCCATGGTATGTCCTGTCTGTGGGAAAGAGCATATAAAAGACCCCTCCTGCTTATCAAAAAGAGTAGCCAATGTGGCAGCAGCAGATTTCCTCTAAAAGAAATGTAGCGGTATCAAAATGGCCATATGTGGGACAGTGCATATAGAAAAACCCTTGCTGCTTTTTAGATAGAGTAAATCTATACTGGTTGTTTCCTCTAAAAACAATTGTGTCAGAATGTTTGACGTACAATAGCAGATGATTAGAAAGCAATCAAATTGATTGAGTGTGCTTTAGTGGTGTTTTGCAGGAGTAAATGCTGATAGTATTACTTTATGTATAAAGTGTTGAATATTGTACATGAATATTGTTTTTGTTATTATATTATGTGTACATTTTTATTGGTAAGCAGTTTGAAAATATACAAGTTCGTTGTGTATTTTTTAATGCAAGTCTAAGCGTCTTAGACTTTTACTGCATTAATGTGTACTGGGTTTCATGAAAATAAAAGGTTATAAGAACAGTTTGGCTTGTATTTGAATTGGATTAACCTTATTTTCATCTAAGTTGTGATACCCTCTTCTCCATACAAAAATTATTTAATTATGTTTCCCCATATTACTGGGCTGTTAACAGAAAAAAACTAACCAAAAACATATTCTTTTGGGAAGTCTGTCATCAGATCAATCTTCAGTGGAACCAGCTGCAGTTTGAGCCATTTTCTGTTCCAACCAGTGGTCCACAATTGGTTCATCAAAGACTGGTATGTGCTGGCCTATGTGTGAAAGAGCTTATAAAAGACCCCTTGCTACTTATCAAAAAGAGTAGCCTATATGGCGGCAGCTGGTTTCCTCTCAAGAAATGTGTCAAAATTACGTCCAATAACCGATGATAAGATAAAAATCAATGTGCTCCATTGGCGTCGTTAAATAAAACAAACTTTACTTTGAACTAAAGAGTCAAATGATAATTATATTGGCCAGCCATGTCTGGTTTATTGCTATATATTATAGCCAATAGACGACTTTGCAGTTCCAATTTGAGCATGTGCGAATGTCATGCACAGTCTCATGTCATTTGTGCCCAGGCTTAAATAAAGGAGGCGTCATGAAGAAAGTTGTTTAATACAAACACTCCACATTTTAAAAGTATTTATATTGTTGCAAACAGAAGACATTTGTGTACTAATTTTGTGCCAATTTTAACATATTTCTCAAACAGAAATGACCGAAACAAAATCATTATTATTATTTATTCATTGCGTTGAATAGCGTAACATCAAACGTGGGTATGAATAACCTGTGACCTTTCTGGACTATCCCAGAAGTATTCAGAACTGCGAATCCGTCAAAAGTAAAAGAAAAAACTTGTAACACTGTTTTATAAATGTTATTTTATATTGGGATGCCAAAATGAGTCACTCATAATTTATATACTATCTGATTTGGTTATCGGTTTCTTTTTTAACTTTTTTTGTCCTTTTAGTTTGCTTTTTTGAACGTAAACACAAATATGTATTAGGATGTTCGTACACCGCCCGTTCACTGCAGTCCTCATACGGCACATGCCAACCTTTGAAATCCTCTTGTGGACCCGTGTCGTACTTGAGTGGCATCTGCAAAATTAAAATGCCTGAATAAAACATTGGTGAATTCATTCATGAATGTCTTAAACAACTGATTTATTTGACAAAGGTTTGCTTCACTGATTAGGCCAAATAAAATATTAGATGAGTGTCCTCATCAAAGCTAACATGTACTCTCTTATATACTATTTTTGTATTTTTAAATCATATGCCCCCCACTCCCAGATTTACTCTCTCAATATATTATTCTTGTATTTATAAATCACTCCCAGATTACCTACCCTGTCAGGTATTTTTTCAGAGGGTAAAATCGCATACCCTAAAATTTCATATTAATATTTTTTTATAATGTTAAAAAATTGTTTTAATTGTTCTGTATGACTGTATCAGTGACATAATATATTATCAATGAAACAGTTTCAATCATCATATTATTATTAAGTATGCCAGTGTCACATAAAATCAAATTAAAAAATTAGAGCCTACCCTAAAAAGAATTTAGGAAAGCCTGCCTAGATCTTCTCAAATTTTAACACAATCATTTTACTAGTTATGTTGTTTTGTTTAACACCCAACACCCTAGTATTTCCCACCAAGACATTAAGTAACAAGAAGAGTGAATCTAATGTAATGAGCAAATGTCACATGTAGAACTTTTAGAGAAAAGGGAGGCAACCTTTTACTTTCAATTAAATTTGCTGAAGTGATGAGAAGCAATGACTGCTCCCCTAAAATACACCACATTACAAAATGTTTTTAATATAAATCTAATTATCTTAAGTTACTGAATGTCATGATCCTCATGATACAATATTTGTTTTTGCAAGAATAATATGGCACTACCCAAAAATTATATAAATATAATGATAATCTTTTTAAATAACAAATCATCAAACGTTATGAAAGGTGTTGATATAGGCATTGCCTGTTTGTCTATCCCATTCCAATCTTTTATAATGGAAATAAACATTTAATTTTTAAAAAATAAATGAAAATGGACTTAGTCTTAAGCAGCTACACAAGGGAGTAACAAAAAGTGGCCTCTTAAGATAGGTGGTGGTTTAAGACAGGTTATATTGTACTAAATTAGCTGATTTGGGAGACAATAAAGTTACTTTTGAAGGCAGGTGGCTGCTTAATACAGGTGGCCCTTGATCAGGTTTGACTTTAAATGAATTATTATTATTGGTTATAAAAATTACAAATAAAAATGTGTTTTGTAGTTAAAAAAACTGACCTGAACAAAAAAATTATCTTTATTCACTCTACGCATAGATATCTGCCTGGATCTCTGCCACTGTTCAAATGTGCTCTGTAGACTTGATTTGAGCAGGCACTTGTGGTCTCGCATGTAGTCGTTGGAAACCAGCATGGTGGATTTCCCACTGTATATAGCAGCATACAGTGTGAACGGGTCATCCTTTGATCTGAAACCAAACAGAAATATTTAATATTTTTAGAAGAAAAAAAGAAAAGTTGGTTTTATTTAACGACACCACTGGAACACATTGGTTTTTATCATCATCGGTTATTGGACGTCATTCATATGGTAATTTTGACACACATTTTAGGAAACCCGCTGCCGCCACATAGGCTACTCTTTTATGATAAGCAGCAAGGGATCTTTTATATGCACTTTTCCAGACAGAACAGTACATACCACGGCCTTTGTTGAACCAGTTG